>JABFQC010004991.1:0-12088 GCA_022817085.1 Psilanteris sp. ZL-2020 | reverse complement strand
GTATTGTAATTGACCGTTAATTTTTGTACATTTACTTTATGATTAAAAACATTCGTAAGATTACGAATTTTATTTATTTTTTTAAATAAAATTAAATTTTTATTGCTACGCATAAATATCAACATAAGAAATTTACGCTACGATATACGGTTCTTGGTTTACAATGATATGCACATTTGAAAGACAGAATTGTATTTTTAAATCATAGAAAATCAAATCTCATATATTTCATTTTCAACTTCAAAAAATTATACCGTATTTAGGACTAAAAAATAAGGTATAGTAAAAAATATATTTTTATTTGTATATTGTTTTCATCATATTTCCGTGTGTTTAATATTCCTGTATAATTCCTTGATTATATATTTTATCATTTCACATTTAAAGATTTCAACTCAAACAATATACTTTTGTCTGCAGTTAATTTACAGGCATTCCTGCAAGCTATTGATTATCACCAACATTCATTCAATAATAATGAGAACTACACATTTATAGGATTCGTCATTATCACGTATAGTTTAGCTCAACATTGTTTTTTAGTTATACAATTTGATTTACCTATTAATTTCTGATCAAATGATGAATTCGTTTAAATTGATCGTAATCTTGTTTGTTATTCTTAAGTATTATTGACATATAATAATTGTCAATATTTCATCATAATTATTAAATATATATGCCAAAATACTTTCCATGTGTAATGTGAATTAAATAAATTTAAATAAGTACAAATGATCTAAAAATTACTAATTATTATATAGTATAAAGCGAATCGTAATATTATAATACTTTAGTAAACTCGGTTTCCGTTCATCATAAATAACAAATGAAATTTGCCAAAAAATATTAAAAATGCAAATATTATTAAATTTTATTTCCTTCAAATGCGTGTAAAATTTAAACCAAGAATACGTATAACAATCTATTGCAATTTATACATTCACAGATATTTCTAAATTAAGAATTACATTTTCGTATAATCCAACAAAGTAAATGTAATATTAATAAATTGTCAATACAATTACCTTAAATATTAATTAATAAAATGATTGTCGTAATTGATATTTACATTTTGCACGTGAATAATTTCATGATATAAATTAAAAAACAAATGTTATAAAAACATTTAATATACATGATTTATTAAGTATATGTAATATCCATGAATATAGAAACTGATCACAATAATAATTGGCAATACATAATAATTTTACAGAGATAATACAATTTTCATCAACAAATTAGCATAACGTTTTCGTAGATAATATTCAATCATAACTTAATTCTACAAACTGAAATTATATTTATTTGAATGACGTATTAAATAGCATTAAATATATATAAATATATGTATATACACAGTATGAAAAATATTTCTAATAATATAAATGTTTTCAGGTTATGCCAAAAAGAGCAGCAATCTTATTGGATAGGTTGATGGTAGCTTTGCGTAAGGCTGTAGAGAATGACATTTCAAGAGAAGGAGATAGCGGATCTTATTCACGAAAAGAACCACAATTGCAAGAAACGAATTCAATATATTACCCCGAGACTATCGTAAAATCGGTAACAAAATTAAATAATAGTTAAATTTATATATATATTATATAAGCCTGCTATTAATCCTTTAATAATAGTCCCTCAAATAAAGGACAATACAAATTTAATATCGCAGAATCTTTTTAAATAAATACTTTAATTCAATAAATGAATTTCTTTTCTAATGATATAAAATCGACAATATTATCAAAACAAACATAATGATCAATATTATTTAAACAATCAATTTCATATCGATGAAGCAGACATTTGAACTGTAACGTCGTATTAATCAATATATTTACGATTCCCTTAGGGTTATTATTATAGAATAAAGTAAAGATATACGTATGTGAACAAAAAAATACGTTACAATAAAATATATAAGTCAAATATATAATTTAAAGAATTTTAATAACGCTTACATATAAGGTATTAAAATAAATTTGACAGGAAGCTTTACCAATGGTGAATAAGTTAATGATTTTAATTACAAATAATTACAAATTCAACACTGTATATATAAAACAAAAATATTTCTTCGTTTCTCGTAGCATATTGATGAATATTTAATTAACTTAAATACTTTTTTTTTTAATTTTATATTACAAATTCGATGTAAAATAAATTATAACAAACTGCTGGTTTGAATATACTTTAAATTCTTAAACTGTATTAATTAAAAATACACATTCAATTAATAATCCTTATATCTAATTTTGAAATTAATTATCAATTGTTAATTATTGTATTATAAAACTGTTTAAGCATAAATTTAATAGTTATTCGTTTATTTATATATTAATTTAACTTATATAATGAGAACCTTTGAAAAAATGTCAATAATTTGTTTTAAGATCATTATGTATGACCTTAAGTAACAGGTATTTAAAGCTGTTCTGGAATATTAAATACGACTAATGAAAACTAAGGGAAAAGTATTTTTTTAATTAATTTCATTAAAGCAATAATAATAAATATATTAAACGCGTCAAATTTGGTGATTTAATTACATTTTTGTCCGTCTATTTGGTTGATTAATTATATAAATAAATCATAAAAAAGACGATTGCTAATTTTTTATATGCTGTTTTTTTCAGATGGAGAATCCTAATCCATTTATCAAGAAAGGACGAAATTATTGGCGGTGCTATTTTAACGCCGTTACTTGTTTCAAGCGTAAATGAACAAAACAAATGAAAATAATATGGACGTATCTTCTGAATGCAATTAACGAATCTTCAAATTTCACTAAAATTTTCAACAAAATATTTTTTGATGTCTTAATTTTCGGTATCTTTTACTACCAGACATTGAAAAAAGCAATTTTTCGAAAAAGCCTTTACATTTTAAAAATAAAAGTTAATTCTTATAATTAATTTCAATCACTTTATATACATACATATATATATATATATACATAATTAACCCGACATCATTTACCATTTTTGTTAGAAAATTTGATTTATTGTTTTAAATAATAAAACCGTTTAATAATTTATCTTGAAATTTATATGGTGTCATTTCGCTTATGAGAACTAGTATTAATTACCATAACTCACGACTTTTATTCTTAAAAAATGTTTCATAAATTTTTATTTAATAACAGTATTTTTGAATAATTATAATTTTATTTATTCTAATGTAAACAATGTAATATTTGAATATAATATATTTAATAAAAAATATAAGTTGATTAGAGCATTTATATGATAGTTTGAATATGTTTATTCATATATTGACATGGAAATTGAAAATATTGTATAAAAAAAGAAAACCAATTTTTAACTCTTTGGCATATTTAATATTACGTTCACTCAATTACCCTCGAAAATTAAAATAATACAAACAATGTTAGTTTAATCGTATTATAACCTGCACGTTCTAATTTCTACAAACATTTTCACGTAAAATTACTAAAGTCAGTTTCCATTTATTTTCAAACGTTTATTCATTTTGTTACCATTTCCAAAATATTGTTCTCGCTTAAAAAAATATTATACTAGTAACTGGTGAAACCACCAGAAAAATATACTAATTATATAAATAGACAATGAATCAATTATGTTTAAAAATGAAGTTTATATACACAGATAAAATATATTGTAACATATTAAATTTAATTAAAATATATATTTGCATTTTAACTGTATCTTATACAAACCCATGTATTATGTGCAACATTTATTCATGTTAAATACAAAAAACATTTGTTTATTTATTTTTGTTATATTACATTAAAACAAAATGTATATACAATGATAATAATAATAAATATTTTATTACGTACAAGATAAGGTTTAAATTATCATCACATTAATAATAATTAATACAATATTACTAAAACTAACAAAAATATTAAAAAATATTATAATATAGTTATATATAGTTAATATATAGAATATTATAATAGAAGAATATTAAATAACATAATTTGTATAATTATATGATATTTTTTAGTATCGGATTATGAGTATTTAGTTACTTTTCGCTACTTTTATCATTACTCTCTATTATCTTTATTATCAAAATGTATATAAAGTATTGTGAAATAATATTTGTATCACAATATCATAGATTTGCATTGTCACAATAATTAACTAAAAATATCATTTAACATTACAAATATGTTTTAATTATACAATTGTAATTATAATAAATTAATCATTTTAGAAAATAAATATACAAAAATATTAATGTTTATAAAAATAAGTGTTAATTTCAAATCCAACTTTTAAAAACTTTTACAAGTTTATTTATAATATTTTATCACATTTGTTGATATTATATAAATATATTTATAAACACATACACACACAAGTTGATACAATTTGTAAGATATTTTTTCCCTTTTAATTCCACCCAAAAGTTCTCGCAGGATTAATCCTGGTTGGAGTGCATAGGGATAATTAAAAGTGTAATTATTTACCATATTGATATGTTTTAATATATAATGGTCAATGCTTGCTGGGAATATCAACACTAGGAATATTCTAAGTCATCTTTACCATGAATAGTACATCTAGTTCAAATGAACGCATGAAGGCCTTTGCATTTAAGAGATCAACAAACTCAACTCACCCAGATACATACAAAACGATAAATGCTTTTTGTTACAAATGCCGGATAATACATATGTATTTGAGCGAACTACCATAAGTTTCTAAATAAAGAAAAAAAATGACGGTAAATAAAGGAGAAAGAATCTTATCCTCTTATGAATAAATATGGATATTAGAGCGAGATGAATTTGTTTGAAATATTTATATATATATATATATATATATATATATATAATTTGCATAACAATCGTTGAAACATTATTGATATTTAATTCAAACTAAATTATTACTTTAGAAGTAACACAATTTTGTTTAGAAGAAATAATTCTGATATGATTAGAATCATTCAAAAATACATCCCTAGTAAACATAAAAATATATTTGCAATATGTTTTTGTGTAGATAAATATATTGTAAATGTATTGTAAATATATTCCAAATGTATTATCAATATATTACAAATATGCTTAAAATATATTCACAATATATTTTTAACGGTATAATTTCTGGTAATATATATTTAAAAAAGCAAATATATATTAGACATTTATGAACGATATTTACTACACTGAGAAAAAAGTTACAGTATAAATTACTATACCTTCTGGCATTGGCAGACTAATTGATAAATAGATGTATAGAAAATGACTATACCATAATGACAACTTTTTTTATTTATATAGTAAAATTTGTTATATAGTATAATAATACTAGAAGGAATTTTGACACATTTTCGTTATATCATATAATAAATATTGTTTTAATGGTATAGTAATTTTTTAAATATCCTTCAAGATATCATTCGAACGCCAGAAGGTGTGGTAATTTATATTATATTTTTTTCTCCGTGTAATATATTACAAATATATTTAAAATCTACACTGAGAAAAATCAAACATGAAAAATTACTATTTATAATACGAGCTTATAGACTTTTAAGCGAAAACGTGGAATTTACAATGTTCAGCAGTAATATTTTCAAATAAAGCAGTAAATTTCTACGTAGAAAACGTAAATTTTTCTGTTAAAACGACCAAATTATATGATTTGTCGCTTAAAAGTCCAAGATCGTATTATAAATAGTAATTTTTCATGTTTGATTTTTCTCAGTGTATGTAAAATATATTTTACTATGCAAAAATATATATATTGATAATATATTTTCATTTTTACTAGGAATATAACCAAAAACATTAAGTTCCTTCGATTAAAAAAGTTATTCCTCAAAGGAAACAGCTCCTATTTCCAGATGTAAAAACGTGCATTTAATAACGTGTGAAAATTACATTATAAGTACGAACAAGCTATAAAATTGTGTTTAATGCATAGGCAAATGAGATTATATAAAGTAATATAATTTTGAAAAGTTTTGCTTTAAATTACAGTTATGCTATTGTTTTAATTTGGCATAAGTTATGTAAAAAAGTCAGTTATTTATTATATTTCAAACATCAAACTAGCTTTGTGCTTATAAATAATTCAATTTCAACGAACAACTTTTCATAAGTTATTCAATATGTATTTTTTAATGCCGAATTATATCAAAGTTGGTTAATTATTTGTAACGATAAGACTGGTCATGTAGTTCGTTAAATATCATTCAGGGATAAAATACAAGTTAATAAACTCATCATTAAACATTAGGTATCAAGTTTATATTCATTGTATATTTCTCATGAAGAAATTTAGTTACAATTTGATACAAGAAGTTTGCGTCTTATAAATAAGCAAAAAATGTATCCCTATATTTGTTGCGTCGTTTGTTTGGACTAAAACATATAATCGTATGTAATTATTTAACAAATGATTTGCTGAGTATTTGCAAAAACCCGAAGCTACTTTCTTCTTCTTTCGCCGATCATACATAATATAAAGCAAGCTGCATAATAAGCGAGGCATTTCTTATTCATAAGTACACCAATACGTGCTCCAACTAAAGCTGGAATAATGACAAACAATTTGAATGTTATTTTCATCGAGTTACCTAAATTAATACGATTGCAACAATAAATAACAAAAAAAAAAAAAGAACATAGCAAACATTTCTTTGATGATGTTTTTTTATTTTACTTTATCATACAAATAATAGCATTACGTATAGTTTTGTTTGGCATAAAAAAGTTATGAAATTACAGAACAATTCTTTTATATTCTAAATGATAAATAATGATTTTTTACACCTTATTTTAACACACAATATGTTTGAATGTCATTATAACTGATGAAAAGTAGAAAAACTTTTATCTTTAAGCATTTTATTAATATGCGGTATATGCGTATAATATAATATCAATATTACATTCTAATAAGTTAGACTCTTTTAACAAAGCTTTCCTTTAGATGCGTTTCAATTGTGCGCATTTTTATTATAATTGATTATTATAAAGTTAATGAAATACCCGAATCATTTATTTTAATTTAATAATTCTCTGCGTGTAGATATAATTATATTACTAAAGTGGATTTCAAGGTGTCTATTAACACCTTAATATGCTTTAATAGCAACAATACGCCGTAAGATGAATATCTCGAAAATATTCCATTTTATATATATATATATATATATATATATTATATACGTGTTTCAAAATAAGTTCGCATTAATACGTATCGACAAAGAAACGGGATCAACAGGTATTATTCACATTTTAATACGCTTTAATATACTCTTCCATCTGCTGAGAATAGCCTATATTTAAATAATAATTAAATAATAAATATATATGTGTTATATTTTCTATTAAAATTTTTGTTGAAAGAAATCAACAATCTTTGTAAAAATTAGAAATATTATTTTTTGGTATTTAATTAAATGCACGAAATAAAGGAGACATTTCATTTTCATATTTAATCGTATCCTAATAATAAGACGTTAAGATATAACGCTGAAAACAGATTATACGTATATTATAAATTTCGATTAAAGGGAAATAAATTTTATATTGAAATATTACAATCCAAATCAATAAAAGATTTAATTTAATACGTATTCATATAATGTAGTGATAAACAATAATTGATTTTAATTCAAGCCAAAATCAATTTATTATTTTCCGTTGTACTATATATAGACACGTATGAAGTTTTTCAAATTAAAAACGATTGTTCCTTATATTATTTTTCTATTATTTAAAAAAACTCCGAACGCGATATTATTATATATAATTAAAACGTCAGCAAACCATGAAGTTTGTTTTCATTTAATCGCTATATTTTTGAATGTTCATTAAAACTACATAATGTAAAATAAGATTAACATTATTGCAGTTTAATGCATACATTTTTGCTATTTTACTTTTAATAACGCGCGTACTGAATTCTAAACAAACTTATAATTGCTTCTAGAACTATGTCAAAACTAATTCTTATTGTTTTTTATCTATTGTTAATTTATCAATTTTACGGAGGACGTTTTTCTCATTTCTAATAATTATATAACACTTTCAATTTCTGAATAAGTTACGGTACTAGTTTCCGCATTAATTAAAAATATATTTTCAACACATAATTTTCTACTGAATATCAAACAATAAAACAAAATATTGTTCTGTAGTTTACATAAATATATGGTTGATTAATTTGACACGTTTGCAGAATTAAATTGAAATTGGAGCTTTTTAAAATGTTTCAGAAATGATTTCTATATATATATTTATATATAAGAATAAATGTAACTCTAACGATCTGTCTTCATTAATTTTTTGTTTGTTTGTTGTTTATTAAATGTTATCAAATAAAAATCGTTATTTATATAATATATGATATATATATATATATATATATCATACCATAAAAATGAATCATTATTAAAATTACTATTTGAACATTATATTAGCAAATAATGGGATCTATTTTATCAACTGTGAATAATTCTAACTTACAATTTCTTGATAACAAAACTAACTTTCATACGTAGGATACATACGTACTTTTATAACTTATCAAAAATAAAATAATGGATTTAAATGTTTTAAAAAATACGACTCTCTTAAACAAATTAAATTTATTTTAATTTTACATTTACTTAGCATGTGATAAAAGCAAAACATTTACATGGCTTTAACAAAATATTTGATGTCAATTATAAAATCAGAATTTACAAATTATTTTTACAACGTCGCATTAAATATGCACATGTAAATAACAATCAAATGTAAAAACAAAGTAGTCTTATATTTATATTTTTTACGAAAATGTTTGAAACAAGGGTGCTTTCTTCCCTCGCTCGACAGTAGATGGCGAAAACATCCCTCGACAACAAGACATCTAATTTTATTAACAAAATATATTTGTTAATTGCAAAGTGTCATAAATATATATTCAATAATAATTACAAAATATTAAGTAAACTCGTAATTTTGTATGTATCAAACAATATATTTCCATTCTTAATGAAAATATTGTAATGTAAACCAAATTCTACTCTCCGAAAGCAAATCAATATTCGTATACGGCAGATGAAAATATACAAGGTTGTTTGAATTGTATATAGTTATTTTCAAGCTCTTGTGTAAATTATTATATATTTTATAACATGGGATCTGGAAGCAGTCAATTCACTGATGAAGAATTGCAAGATTATCAGGTAAATATATACATCTTTGTGTATATATCTAGTTAAAAACACTTGCATATGATTATATTTTAGTAGTAAGTATTAATAATTATATTTTTAGGACTTAACTTATTTTTCAAAAAAAGAAGTTTTATAGTAAGTAACTGTTACTTGCATTAATTGAATAATTTTATAATATAATAAATAATTTATTTCCACTCATTGCAGCGCACATCAAAAATTCAAAGCTCTTGCTCCAGAAAAAGTAGGGCATAATAGAAATGCTAAATTACCAATGTCAAAAATTTTACAAAATCCGGAGTTAGCAGTTAATCCTTTTGGGGACCGTATTTGTAAAGTATTCAGTTCCAGTCAAGATGGAGATTGCACATTTGAAGATTTTTTAGATATGATGTCTGTGCTTAGTGATGCAGCACCTAAAGCTGTTAAAGCTGAGCATGCATTTAGAATATTTGGTAAAAATTAAAATCTAATCTAGATTATATTAATGTATTTTTTAATAACATAAATTATTTCTTTCAACATGAATATATTTAGACATTATTAAAATATAACTCTAGTGATAAATTTGTATAATATTTTATAATCATTTTAATTATAATATGATAAATGCAAACATTCCTTAATTTAAAATTCCATTTACATTTTGTTTATTGTAAATATATATATATATATATATAATTTATAAAGTTTTTTAAAAATATATAAGCTTTGTCTTAAATTTTAAAAATAAGTTAATTGTTGCACTTTAAATTATATACAAGCTGAACATTTAATATTAGTTACAATTTTATTAATCAATACAATAGATTTTGATGGAGATGATATGCTTGGCATTGGAGATCTTCGTCAAGTAGCTGATAGACTTACTGCACCACAGAGACTTGGTGAATCAGATATGCAACAATTATTACAACATATATTGGAAGAAGCTGATTTAGATGATGACGGAGCATTAAGTTTTGCAGAATTTGAACATATTATTGATAAAAGCAGTGATTTTTCAAAGTAATTTATTAGTTAATTATAGTACTTGTTTTATTTATAAATGATATACATATAAGTTTACCATCAAAAATCTAATTGTTAACAGTCAATATAATATTATCTTTTATGTTTTACAACTTAAACAATGATTTATCTATTAATTACACTCTTCATTAACTATAATGAGTTATTTATTTACAATCTTCAATTTATAATTATAATTTTGTTTAAATTATACATTCTAGATATATACAAATTTTACACATAATTGCATTATGTTATGTTAAATTTGCATATTAATATATAAATTTTACATTAATCATTTCTGATACAATTTAATCATATTTGTATCGGAAATGGATTATACTTTTTTGATACTAAGTAAAAATGATAATTAAATCAATAAAATAATGTAACCTAATTTATAGTGAATTTTCTACTTCTAATCTGAAATAATAGTAATATACATTTAATACATTTATAATCTTTTTTAATTGTGTTTCAGAAGTTTTCAGATCCGACTTTAAATTGTAATTAATAAAAACATTTTATAACAATTTTAATGGAAGACTGAAGAAAGTACGAAATGATTATCATGGGCCTACTTCAAATATCAAGAATACCAAATTTTAAAATATTATTGTAGGAAAATGTACGAATCTCTTGAGAGATGAAAATCATAATTATGTAAAATTAAAAATATGTATTTTGCTTCATAAAATACAAAATACTTACAAAAAATGAATTATCTAATTATACACTAGAAAATTATTAATACTATTAATTAGAATAATTTCCGACAAATATATGAATAATGATTTATTATATAAAATTGCATAAATAGATTAATTTTTATTCTTACATTAATGAAATACATAAAAATTAAAAAAATAACTATTTCTATATTGTGATTTAATAATAAAAACAATAATTATATAATAGTCTTATATTTACTGAGACATATATACATATTAGTACAGAAATTGTTATTTATACATTTAACTAAATAGATATTCTTCAATATATAAATATAGCAAATTTTTAAATTTGATATATCTCTGTATCTATTATCTCTGTTTTGTATAAAAAATTAAAATCAAATAAATATGTAGCTGAATATTCAGATTTACGTGTATGAGTTTCACATACCTAATATGTGCCATTTATTTTATAGTATACTATGTTATGTTACATTGTAAACAAATGATATACATAAATATATGTATTTCAAAATTAAATTTGTTTTAAATAGTATTGTATTATTATAAATATTTTTTTAATTGAAGATATTTGTTAAATAAAACTACTTATTAGTAAATAAAAAAAGTTTATTCAAATTCAAATATATTCCTTTATATACAAAAATGATTTAGAAGTATACAAAATCACAATTTATGAAAGATGATAAGATATTTTTATGACTGAAGATATCCTCTGAAAATAAATTTGTTTTTATTAGTTTATGTCAACGAAAATATTATATTTAATAAAACAGTTTAAATTATAACTCACGGCAATTTCATTCTCATGAAAATCCAACAGGCTATAAAGGAAACAGATATACTTATGAAACCAACACTTATTAATAAAATCCTGTTTAATTTAGGAGTTGAAGGATTATGTGTTTGATCTAGAATAATGAAACCTAAACCACCTAAGGTAAAAAGAAAACTGGAAGCCAGTCCTTCCATAATATATTGTCCATTGACACGGTAAGGCATAAATGCTACCTATAATTTTAAATTTGTACTTAGTTTATTAATTATCTTATATAATAACATATAATAACTTTATATTATAATAACAAGCAATATATACTTTTCTATATAAAACAAAATAATTAACAG
Source organism: Psilanteris sp. ZL-2020 (assembly GCA_022817085.1). Taxonomy (NCBI): domain Eukaryota; kingdom Metazoa; phylum Arthropoda; class Insecta; order Hymenoptera; family Scelionidae; genus Psilanteris; species Psilanteris sp. ZL-2020. The sequence continues at coordinate 74 of JABFQC010004991.1, read as the reverse complement.
TAATTATGTCATAGAGTTTTGTAAATACATTTTTGCAAAGTTTATATATTATTGTTACATTCACTCCTAAAAAA
>JABFQC010004990.1:0-12088 GCA_022817085.1 Psilanteris sp. ZL-2020 | reverse complement strand
CATATATTTATTTATATTACTGTTGTTATGGATGTATTTAGATATATATATATATATGTATATATATATATATTTAGAGAGAGATAATATTTATTAATTCAAAGACGTTGAATTCAATTTGGCAGCTACAGAAGACTTTGAGTTACCCGATTTGTTCACAAATAATTAAACTCACTTGGCTTTTTTCTTATGGCTAAATCGTCGTTAATATTTAAGAAGATATGCAAACATATTAACATTTTTACGTTTCATGCGCTGTTATCGATGTAGATTATTAAAACATTTGTACAAGTTATTAATGAAAACTAAGAAATGCTACAGCATAATTACAAAAACGTAAAAAATAAAATTGCAGGAACTAGTGAGCATTTTCCTAATTACTTAGCTGTTAGATCTCGTGTTTTTCGTTGAAAATTCATCAAGAAAGGCCCTCTAATATACTATAATAGCCATATTCTATAAATTTATAGATTAACGTACTAGTACGTTGCAAACAGTATTCCGAAGGTGGAACTAATAATTGACTACTAGTTGGTATATTGGTATTCGTATTACAGTACATACATTTTACTACTAATATCTTTAGACACTATTGGCCAAAGATAATAAAACAATTTTAATATTCAATAGTTCCTACTGGCAAGTAGATTTAGATATTGTAATACAAGAGTCACCATAATAACATATAACATCTTTATTAAAGATTTAAAACAAATAAAAATATCCTACGGCATAAATTATTTGAAATTAAACAAAATACTGGCTCAAATCCGTGACAGAGTATTTTCATGTTATCAATACAAAATTCGAGACGGCCGTCCATACTAATGAACAACGCTATTGTTCATGGAAAGAAAAATAGTTTTCGCATCGGCGTTAGGTTAAGTGTTGTTTACTTTAGGCTGGAAACAAACGTTCCTGATCAAGTTCAATATTAAACGATTATACTTATATCAAAGCCGAACGTTTATTTCAAGCTTAAAACCTGTTGATACTAGTTTTAAATTCACACCAAAGGTAAACTCGAAGTAATTTTAGGTTAGTGATATCGATGTTTAACAAACCAAATGAATTATGATTATCAGTTGAACTTGTGTACGATCAAAAGTATTCTTCTTCCCATGTGCACGCGCGGCACGCGAGGAATAACAATTTCACTAAACAATACAGACAATTGACAATTTTAATCGCGGAACAAGTAAATCCATAACGAGTACGTTTGCAATTATGTCATAATTCTTAGTTATTATTATTTATTAATTATCAATTACAATTATTCGAATTGTGAATTAAGTATTGTAACGCTTGAAATGCGCGTGCGTGCACATCGTCAGCAACCACTAGGCGCGGTGTGCACGGATCGCAAAAATAGCCGTCACCACATAAATAACACACAGTCACGCAAAGATGAAGAAAAACATACACGTACACGCATACAAACGCAGAGTCGTGTAGAAGAATACGTACTTAGTGATGTTTATAGTGCTTCGTCGCGAGAACGGGAGAGAGCGAGAGATAGCGAGTGAGCGAATGAGAAAGCGTTTATTTAACATTGTCAGCTATAGTTATAAAACATTTCGTTTTACGAGCATTATTTTTAAATAAACATAATACATTCATTTTGGCAGTCACAATACATTTTTCAAAATTTATATATCACAATAAATCCAAATTTATTGTTGTTTATATATATTTTGAAAGGACGGAGCGAAACGACATACACATTGAGTGAAAAGAGAAGTGCAGCGAGCAACTATGTGTGTAAGATAATTAAGGAGAGAGGAAGAGGAGGAAAGGCGGACACCTATCCGAGTCTTTTTCTCTCGAAATCGAAAGATTTTTAAGGGGCGTCGGCCACGGAGCGTCGTTACTTATTATATATAATATATATAATATATATATGTATATTTATTTATTTGCTATTTATTGATCGACATCGATACAAATTATTTCTGGGCCACGCCTGGACCCGTGTTATACTCTTACTTAGAATATTACGAATTAAATAAAGGTTACTCATAAAGCTAAATAAAATGAGAGAGAAGAAATATGATTAAACAAACTATTACAATAATTAATGCAGCTATTGAATTTTCAAACTAACAAATCCAGACAAACGAATCCACACACGCAACGTCGGTCAGGACCAAGTGACGAGAAGCATACAGCATAACGTATTTGATTAATATTATTAGCGCATCCTGCAATAAATGATTCATACCTATATTCATTAATATCAAATAAGTTGTTTCTAATGATGTTGTTGAAGTATGAAGAAACTGAAAGCGATGCAAGTGAGTTCTAGTGATGTGAGAATGAAATTGCAAAAATGGATTATTATTACACGTGCAAAACAAAAAGTATGCTTGTGTTTGTATGTGCGGTTACATATGTGTCAGAGCGTGTGTGTGTGTGCGTGTGTGCGTGCGTGAGTTAGAGGGGATGAATAAGAGGGTCTAGAGAAAAAGGGATTAAGAATGGTGTCTAAGAAACAAAGTGAGAAAGAAAACACCATAACAAGCACTGTTGATACAGAAATATTTTCGCTTTAGCACTTACCATGGTGCCTGAATCTGCGATCTGTCTATTGCTGTATTCGAATGTTGTTTATCTTTATCAGAATCCACACATTATGCATTTAATTTCATGAGAAGCCAGCCGAGTTAAGGTTTCGTGTAAATGAAAAGACACTGGACTTGAATAAAGTATTCGCTAAAATAGTAAAACAACGCTAAAAGCCGTTGATAATGTCTGAGCTTAAATGTGTTTTCGATTCAGTTTGCTTGTGATGGTATTTCCTCAGGATGCTTGCCAATCGTATTAAAGTGTGAGATTGTGTATTCGCATGCGTAATGCAACTGATTGTGCATTACATGCTGGTGTTCGAGAATAAAACTGAAATAAATAATAATAACAGCAAAAAAAATACAAAAAAAAACAAAAAATGCAAAAAATATAAATAAAACATTTCTTGCACGATATATCGTTATTCGTTAGATAATAATGTATAAGCCTTTGGCTTTTTTGGGAAAATAAGAAGAAAATCATGAAGTAAATCGAACAATAAAAATGCTACTCTGATCAGAAGAGATGTTTATAGTGCTTTCCCAATATCACTAGTATCTTGTAATAAATACTATAATTAAGTACTCGAACATGAGACAAGAAAATTCAAGGGTGAAGAATACCAACGAGTGATTAAGTAAAAGAATAAACAAATATGAATCTATATATATACATATATGTATATGTATAAATAAAAGTATAAACTTATATGAATATATGATGTAATATATATATGAATGCGTAACAAAATGCATACCAATCAAAGTATATACAATTTACATCTATACTTATATACATTATGTATAGATAGATTTTGCATAATTATGTATTTTGACATGTATATATTTTGTCACTTATTTACACACACACATTTATATATATATATATACATATATTTATTTATTACATACATATAATTTATATATACTCGGTGAGTGCCAAATTCCATACCATAACGTATATCTATATTCATAATAGTTATAGGTATATCTGTCATAGGTATGGATTTTGGTTACGTATGGAATTTGACACTGACCTATATATATATAATTAAATATATATATATTACAAAATAAAAACATGGCAAACATCAGTTTACTGATTTAACAACGGAGTATTGAAAAAAAACAACAATTTCATATTGTGACATTAATAACGGACTTGATACGATGATTATTCTTATTATTATTGTTGTTAATTAATTATATCATGCGATTGTTGTTGTACACGTCTCAAGACGTATTGCCATGATTCGATGAGTGATGTGAAAATTAAATAAAATGATATTTCGACACTTGTTCTTCAACAAAAACCCATAACATCTAATGAAAATGAGAATAAACGATAAAATCGAATCAATATTATCTCGCCTCTTATGTACAATTTTAAATTTATGCGCTTATTCATCATATGTATATCTCTATTGATTTAAGTTTAAAAATATGTAATATTATCAGGTAAGAATCATGTTAATTCTGTAGATGTCAAATTATCAATAGTGATGGTTCATTTTTATTTACTCTTTATTAATTAAATTGCATTTCGGCGTGAGAAAATTTAGAAATGTGGTATATAACAGTTTCGTATATAGAGATATTCCTTCCTATTTTTCCTTCTTATTTCATATTTTCATTAGTAGGATTAGTTTATTATGTAATTCAAATTGTGTATTCTGTTTATTTATTCAATAGAGTAAATAGCGATACTTTTTTTTGTTATTTTATATTTTTGTTTTTTATCAAAGACATGGATTCTTAATTACACTGGGCATTATTAATATAATTAAAGAATATCAGTATGAATAAAAAAGTTTATTTTATTAAATTAAATTAGTTGAACACGCATACATAAAAGTATATACACTAAAAAAATGTTGGGTTGAAATGTATAGTTGATGTAAACAAATGAATAGTTAATTTAAACATATTATGTTTGCATTGACTATACGTATGCTTTGTTTATTCTAACATTTTTTTGCCGTGTAATGTAATACTTATTTCACTTTCATAATATCTTTTCAATTAAATAGTTATCTAAAAGTTCTATGCTATTTTATAATATGAAATTATTTCTATATATATTATTTCCATTTTTCTTATATTTATAAGATTTCTAATATTTTCATACTTTTATATGAATATTCAGTAGAAATATTCAGGTATTAAATCAAAATTACTAATAATTTAAAGTGGTAATTTATAGACACAAAAAATTGTATTTTGGAATAGCGATTGCCTTGAGGAATAATCATCGTACTTAAGTATAACTTAATTCTTATAGTGGTTTCAAAATGAGACTAGAATGAATCTAAATTTCTCAGTTTTATAGTACATTATGAATCAAAAAGACCAATGATGACCAATGATAAAATCAAGGGAGTGTGGATTTGAATGCACGAGAAAAAAAAGAGCCGTCGAAGGGCAGTCTAACGTCCAATCGAGGGTAGCCACTTCACTAGATGGATGATCGCGTCTGTCTTCGAGTTGAATCTCCTATAGAAATGGAACGTTGAAGCAACATTTAAATGCACCGTTTAATAACGTTGTAGAATAGCTATAGCAAAATATTGTATGGAAGTTTCACAGTTCCGAAATTGTGCACTGAGAAAATAAAATTGTAATAGGAACTTTATACATCGTTAGACGTACAAATTCATGTTGTAAGTCTTATCTATTTTAGTAATTTTAGTCTTATAATAGTAAGTCGATTACTATTTTCAGTAGTAATCAACGTCGGCCAATGAGATAACGGGATTCAACTGGTTTAATAACCAATGAGAAAAATCAAAATGTTAGAATTTAAATTGTACAATTTCATTTTCTCACTGTTAAATTATTTATTATTATTATATATTATTGTTTAAAAAACGAGGATTCAAGCTTCGTCATACAGTAAAATCATATCTACAATGATACAGCGACATGTAAATATTCTCCCATATTAACGTTGCACGACGTTGCAGCAACGTTGCATGTAAGTTGTAGCAACGTTGCACGATTGTGAAATATAAAAAAAATATTCATAATTTACGTATATACTCTACACATACATATTTCAATTCTTTATAAGCGGAAAAACTATATCTACAAATACGATACCATTGGGCTAGCAGTGTCTTTGTCAATGTATACTTTTTTTAGACATTTAAATTAATCTTCGTTGAATAATCATTGCACATAAATATTGCAGCAACGATACTGCAACTTTCGTGCAACTTATATGCAATGTTGCTGAAATATTTATATAACATTGCTGTAACTGTCGTGTAATATTTCATTCCTGTAGGGGGTATGACACTTTCCATCATAGGTGCATCAGAAAGAACGAAAAAAAATATAACGGTTATTCATGATATGGTAGGAAGTGCGGTAGGTTGGTGAAAGTCCAGAGCAGTGATGCCAGAATGCGTACAGCGGCTCCACTGTATAGCATTGGTAGTGTATTCTGTTAACATTGGGGGATAGGAGCCGCTGTACACATTCTGGCATCACTGGTCCAGAGTCCACACGGAAAAAATATTAGAATAAACAAAGTATACATATAGTCAATGTAAACATAATATGTTTAAGTTATCTATTCATTCGTTTACATCAACTATACGTATGCTTGTGCAAACCGTTTCAACCTAATATTTTTTTCAGTACAGGGGCGGAGAATATTTGTACACGGAGAAAACTAAAACTGACTGGCTTGTATTAGTAACACGATTCAGTCGTGTTGCGACGAGAACATGATGCTATGAACGTACTGAAAACGTTTATGACAAGACTTACTACTGTTTAGCGCAGTAACCAGTCGTGTTTATAACAAGCATCGCACAAAATGATTGATTAGTGTGATACTCAACATTCCGTAGTATCTGCCACATTACTCCCCTATCAGTGATTAATATTCCTAGGGTGTTCATATAATATTAATTTTATGTACTAATAATATTGCCATAATATTCTAGGAACGTCCTAAGGTTATTCTATGTCCGCTTTAAAATAATATTATAGGAATATTAATTTAATATTCTTAGGATATTTTTTTAACATTCTAGGAATATTAATTAAATGTTCCAGATATATTATTTTAACGTTGCATGGACATTATTTTAACTATGTGGGAATATTCATTTAATATTTCAGAGATATTATTTTAACATTGTAGAGATATTATTTTAATTAAGAAAAAGTAATTAATAGTAAAAAAATTCTTTATTTAATAAGCTACTTATTTATCTTATTATTTCATATTTATTAAACCAAATATGCAATATTTTCAATGCATAAGTAGAGACACGTAACCACGTGGCCAGCGTGCTTACATGGAAGCGTCGATAATTTTATGATAGACAAACAGGAGTCAGTGGCAAAATATTGTTATTTCTTTATATTTAATATAATGTTATATTCGTGTAAAATATTATTGTATTATATGTAACATAATTTATATAAATATAAAATACATATTTTATTAGTCCAATTTATTAAATATAAAGAAATAACAATATTTTGTCACTGACTCTGTTTGTCTATAATAAAATTATCGCCGCTGCCATGTAAGTACGCTGGCTATGTGGTTACGTGCCTCAACGTGTTCGTTGAAAAGTGGATGTTCGAGTTCAATTCACGATTACATGCTTGGTTTAATAAATATGAAGTAATAAATTAAATAAGTAGATTATTAAATAAAGAATTTTTTTTTACTATTAATTACTTCTTTTAAATTAAAATAATATCTCTACAATGTTAAAATAATGTCCATGCAACGTTAAAATAATATTCCTTGAACATTTAATTAATATCCCTATAATATTATTTTAAAACGGACATAGAACATTGCTAGAACATTCGTAGTTTATTATTTTAACATCCCAAGAGTATTATTATAATATTCTAGGAATGTTCATAGAATATTATATAATATTAAATAATATTCTTTGCTGATAGGGTCATTCGTATCGTAAACCGATTGAATCATTTTCGCGCAATACCGTAAAATATTTTCACGTACAATAATAATTTTAGAAATCCAATTATAATTCAAATTATTTATTTAAAAATCAGCAATGATTATTGAAACAAATTAGAAAATATTTATTTATTTATTTGATAAATGATTTATGTCTTCAAAACGTTTATACTTCAAAACTTGACAATTGGCTATTATATATAACGTAAAAAAGTATTCCAACATAAGAATTACAACTTTTTCAAATTAATGTAAATAATAATTAACAATATAAGAAAGAGAAATAGAAATGAAAATACATGAGATAAACATTACTATAAATATTATTTTAAACCAAATATATAAATCTAGTCCAATTAACATTTGTAAAAATTACTATGAACCATTTTATATACATATATGAAGTGAGTTTATTTTCAATACATATAGTTAAGGTGAAATAACATAACTTCACTTCAATTTTTTTTTTTAACTTTTTGCTGCACTATTTAATTAACAAAAAGTTCTTTGTATGTATATTTTAAAATGTTTATTTATTTTAAACAAAGTTTTCCGATTTTTGGTCCAATCAAAGCAAGATTTTTATTTTACAAATTTGAACACCAAAAAGTCTATTTACAGAATGAATTTAAAAGCTTTAAATCATGTTTAAAAACTAATAAATACAATTTATGATTGTATCAGTAATAGCTTTTTGTAATAATTAATCATAAGCAAAAATGTTAATAAAAAATAAGTAAAAGTGAGGTTATATCAATTTGTCTGATAGTTTACGTAAAAAATTCCGCAAACGACTAGATTAATTAAAAATACTTTCTTATCCATTTCTTGCTTTCTAAACATTAAATTAAATGAAATTGTTCAAGAAAAAGACAAAGTCGAGAACGAAAATTACGACACTGTCACAGGGTCTAGTAAATTAACGCCACCTTGGAAACACGACAGATACAACTCAATCGGTTCACAACACGACTGAGTAATGTGGCGTCACTACGTAGTGTTGCGTATCAGATTAATCAATCATGTTGTGAGATTCGTGTTATAAACACGACTGGTTACTGTGCTAAACAGCAGTGAGTCGTGTTACAAACGTGTTCAGTACGTTCATTGGCTCATTTCAAGATTTCGTATTTTTTAAGCATATTTTTTAAAAATATTTTTTGGGGTTAAGATTGACACGCGCCTTGGTTCGTCCATTTCTTCCGGTTGTAAGGTAATTTTTTTTGGTAATGTATTTAGATATACTACATTAATGATAGAAGTTATATATATGCATTAATACGATTTTATGATACAATAAATTATAAATACTTTGAAGTAATTATAATATTTAAAACGTATTTAATAAAATTTGGATAAATAGGTTTTTATATATTTAATACTAATGGTATAGTAATAGATAGATAAATAAAACAATGACATAAAAATTACTACTCTCTAGTTATTTAGATAAAATGGATTAATGATATTTAAATTTGTTGATGTACACATTTTTTTGGTATTGCATTTTTTATATTCATAAGTTTTGAGTTTATATTTTATACAAAATTTTATTTTATGTTTTGATTTTTATAAATATATTTTTAGGGTAATATAATATAATAATATATAAAAATATTTATATAATACAAATTTAAATTTTAATTACACAGAGAAAAATTTCTAGATTTAATGGCATGATACTTCTAACGCAAACATTTTCGGTTGCTATCCCAAGTAGAAATTTCTCAAGTAACTCGCGAGTTACTAGACATTTTATATACAAATTCTCTAGTAACTCACGAGATACTAGACAAATTTCTACTAGGGATATTATCAGAAATACATGCTTTTTGTATGTGAACTTTGTAAATGTCAAAAATGAATGACATTTATGTAATATGTAGAGTTTAGATTCCATTCCCGAATTGCAGTACACCCAAGCTAATGACATATGAGACTTAACTTTACTCATGGAGTAATTAACAAGGTGTAGCATTCCCTACCATTATATTGGTTGCATACTATCAACAAATTAGAATTGCTTAAATGAAGGCTGACTTTTAGGCATTCTGATTTTGTTTTTATGTTTGCAATATTATCAAATTAGTATATACAATATATTAATTAAATGTTAATTATAAATTAAAAGATTTTTAAAAAATAAAAAAATAATAAACAAATAACTTTATATAAATAAACTTAAATAATTTTCAATTGAAATTGTATTAAATTATTATTTATATAATACATTAATAATAATTTTAATATTTAAAAATATTGATAAATTATTATAACTAATAAAAGAAGTTACTAAACTTATATCAATACTTTTTAATTGTACTTTATAGCTAAACAGCCTGTTATATCCTGAGATATGACAAGACAAGTACATTTTTCTCACACAGTTGACATGTCTCAATTTCTCTATAGACAATACTTTTAGAAAAACATTCTGTCGTATTATGTCCTGAAGTTTTGCAATTCTTGCAAAATTTATTTCTTTTTCAACCCTGCCTCAATAAATGTTGGCTCATTTCTGAGTTGAATGTACATATTTCTTTTCAAACCGAGCAAAAATGCTTTTTTCAACTCTTCATCTGCTTCATCTCTTTGGGCATCAGTTGCAGTATTATTCTCTGATTTGATGGCTTTAATTTCTAAGATGGATTTGCCTAAATCTTGACTTTTATAAAAAAAATCTTGCACGGTTTCCCCACTTCTCTGACGAAGTATATTTACCTTGCTATATAAGGTACTTAAGCTTTCGGATATTATTAGGGATTTTTTAAGAATACTAAAATATCTTTCATAGTTTTAGCATTGTTGTCCCTATATACCCTTAATGCATTGCCACGCAATTTAGATCTGAGCATTCTTATCAAAGATAACTCAGTATGAGCGGGCAACATATCAACAGCATCGTAACAAGTGCAGAAATCCTTAAAAGTTATATTATCCGTTTCACTTGAAAATACGGGAATAATTGACAGGGCATCACTTAGTTTAATATCGTATGTTTGGTAATTTATGTTTTCTGCTTGGGGATTTGCCATGCTTTTTATTATATTATGTACTATATCTTGATTTCTTTCTGGGTTTTCAATTAAAGTTTGCTCAAAAACAAGAGTATCAGATTTATTAGACCAAGTCGTATCTATTAGGGATGTTGTAGGGCAATTAATATTTGAGTCAATTGAGCGGGTGATCTTTCTAAAGTTCTTCCTTTTTTGGGTATTGAATCGGGGGAAAAAAATACTAAATTGGGATCTAGATTACCGTCTTTAATTGTTTTTCTTGTAATGATTTTATCAAAGGGGTTTATACTCATTATTTCGTAAAATAAGGGTGAGAATTGTAATAACTCTTAATATTGAAAATTATATCCAAACCTCAATATCAAAAACCTTAAAGCAGTAGAATCCTACCGACTGCGCCATAATTTATGCCTATGTTATATCCTGAGATATGACAAGACAAAGACATAGTTTTGATTAGAAAAACTGTGCCCTTTTATTCTAAGGTTTCCAACATTAGAGGATCATAAGGCAAGATTTTCAATAAAACACAATATTATCACAATCAGTACTTAAGTTTATTACCACAGTTACTATAATCTTACAATTATTAGATTATTACAATTATTAATTATACGGAATTTAACAAATAAATAATTATTCCAAAATTACTAAATCTGGATGTTTCAGGGGGTTGTTCTTTAATAAGTTTTTTAATTTAGTTTTGCGTTCTTTTCTCATTTTATACATATTATAGAAAAGTTGCATTCCTTTCTTTTAAAACACCACTCGTTTGAAATCATCGAATTCTTCCGGAGGAAGATTTAGGTGATTCTCAAATTCAAGGGGGTTAGAAGAAGGGGTGGGGTTATTTATAATATTTTGTGTATTAAAATTATTTATGATATTGACGTTATTGGTGATATTATTTTGAATGAAAGTTAATTGAATGAATGAATAATAATGGCAACGTACAGTTTCGTCGAACGCATTCTTATTTCATAGTTTTATATTCGCCTTGCTTAATAATTATCGACTTAAATAAAATTTTGATGACTTGACAATTAATCATGTAAATTTTATTTCTTTTATTTTATTAGTTGTTATTCTATTAAAAAGGCCTTGCATTTAATTTTACATTATATTTACATTTATATGTTTACATTATATATGTCCACGTCCTCTGTGCGTAGTCGTGGTGGAGATTTCGTGGAAAACACGAGGCGTCGGGAGTCTTTGATATCGATGAAAGGATAAATATCAACGGGCAAGGGTTTCTTAAGGAAATTATTGTGGTATCCAAGTTCTGAATTTCATACATAAACGATTGAATTTGAAACGCTCCTTATCGCATATATATTCTTTTTGAAAATACGCGACAGAGTTTATATATGCATGGAAAAAAATTGTAATATATATTTAGGTAAATCAATTTATCAAGTTGAATTTAAGTAATACGTTTAAAATTTTTAATAAGGATATGTATATTAAATACGTAAATCAAGTAAACGATTTTAATTGAAGTATTCATATGCCGTAAATAATGTGAATTTATCTAATTTAGAAGTATT
>JABFQC010004989.1:0-12090 GCA_022817085.1 Psilanteris sp. ZL-2020 | reverse complement strand
ATTAACAATACAATAAATGTTAAAATCAAATATTAATAATACCGCTATAACGAACTGAATCTTCAAGAATAGCCACAAGTATTATACATTTTAAGTAGCATTTACCTGACAAAATTATTGACTAATTTAGTCATAGTCATTTATTTGTTTCAGTCACATTTTTGTCACTTTCACATAATATAATTTACGATTTGTATATTGACTGTTTCACACAATACCATTTTTTTCAGTGTGGAAATGTGTATTGGAAATGGGTAAGAATTGTGTTCAAAACTTGATGATTGTTATATATAAGTATCTTTATTGAATTTGGTTTTTTACAGTCTTTTTAAACGTGTTGCAGTTTTATACATATTTTTATACAAAATTTCGTTTAATGAATATCGTATATTGATATATATAAATTAATTCATACATAAATCAATTGACAGGAAAGCAATAATATTATATAAATGATAAATATATGGAATATTATTGTATACTTACTTATTTATTGCTTTTATTTATTTATGACCATTAATATTAAGATTTCGTTTTCTTGGTCCTAGATATAATGATGATTAAAATTATTCTTCAATGACTACGAGCTAATGATGTGTGTTCAACATATATTTCGAAGAAAAAAATGATGTTGAGATTAGTTCACCATAAAATTACGGATATTGTAATTGATTATTTTTTTTATCAGAAAAAACAATATAGTCACTGTAATTAGCGAATCGTTTACAATATTGGCACAATAAATCAATTTACGGTAATTTACCGAACATTCCGGATACCATTACTACCAAAATTTACGCCGATCTCTCGCACTCATGTTTGCAATATTGATAAAATGGTTAATCTCAGATTATTCTTACAAATGGCTTATTGCTATGTTTTTGAGCCATTTGCATGATCTGCGTATAATTGTTGGGAATTCTGGTGATATTAATCAGGAGTATATGTTGATCGAAATTTTTATAGAAATTATAATGAGATTTATAAATTATATACTTATGTGATTTTTTGTATAAGTCATAATATATAATATATATATATTGTATAAGTTTTAATATAAACGTAAATTAATTTTATAAATAAATGCAGCGTTGTTTAATATTTTAGTGGATTCTTCACGAATGTTTAAATCAATGTTTCTCCAATTCAAAATGGAATATCGCCGTATCGGGAAGGTAAAACATTTATCAGGAAATTTCCAGATTGCAGTTTAGAATTACCTGGAGCTTTTAACACTGGTTGTGTTTCTCTGAAGACATATTTATATACATTAAATACGCGTTGATTTTGTATAAACAATTTTAAACAGAAATTTAAGACTCATAATAGCAAACGGAGAACCTTAATAAAATGTGTATCATTGTTTCAAATAAAATATAAAAAAAACGTTAACAAATTATATAATTAACAATTATGTATATGATACCTTTTTGTTTATTAATTCAGTAACAACGGGATTTACTCTTCATAAATAAGTAAATTATTTAGCTGTGCTACAACTGCAATGACAATTACATTTAAATTTATTCAGTTTTCAGAATTATGTTTTATGAATTAAGATATTGTAAAGATATTATTATTATTAAAATAAAATACTATATACTAACATTCAAATACAATTTTAAAATATTGTTTTAATCCATTTTCAGGTAATAAAAGTATGATAATTTGTTATTATCAATGCATTAATTATGTTTATAAATTCAAATTAACAAATTTATATATGAAAATTTGAATTTTAATATTTTTTCGATAAAGAGTATATCGACTTAATTCATAAAACCAATAAATTTTAAATTTCGGTAATGTAAACTGAAGAATAGTAAATACTAACTTAAATACGATTAAAATTAAACTATTAATCACACAATTTAAAATAAACTTCATCCTTTTCTTGATATTATTAAGATACCTCAGTGAAGGACATTGAAATTTGGCCTCGGTCAATCTAACGGTATCATTTCATTTTAATTAGAATGCCTCACATTGTAACATTAGACGAACACGCAACTGACTTAATACTTCCTGTACATCCTCCCCAAATAGATATCTTAATACATAAATACGTTTCTATTGTTCTTTACAAGTATTGTATTGTATAAGTATCTCTATTGTTCTTTAGATTTAAATTTTAAAATTCCCGCCACGATTGTAAAAATGTCGGCCACGCGGCACTCTTTTTCTTCGATTTCAAATCTAATCCGAGTTTCAATTCGCTCTCCTTGTCTTAAGAAACTTTTTCTTAAGATTAGACGAAGAAACCATAATAAAATAAGCAAATTTTCTCTCCAGTATATCGATGTAATAATGAAGCGACCTCTGGTGGCTAATTTTGGAAGAGGAAATACATCGGCTTCCTTTTTTATTGAAACGTTTGAATTCAACGAAAGAAAGACGTAAAATGCAGTGCATTCAAATCACACGTAAAACGTACTCAAAACTTGTTTCATGAAACGTAATTAAAATTTGTTGCAACTAAGTTACTGGAAATAATCGTTCGATACATCAAATTGTAATTAAAAAAATCAACCGTTTAACTTCTATTTATTACTATAACATTTGAGAACTAAATACCTCAATATTATCGTGCATTGTATTTAATTCAACGTTTTGTTTAAATGAATAGACCCGTCTCGCAGCGGTTAACAAACGCTGATCAGGTTACTTCCCTTGCAAAATTACGTTGCACTATGATACTCCACTGTTTAGTAATAGGGTTCTGATCTGCAATGCTACACGTGTATCTCAAAATCTAATCATGTTCAACACACAACACATCTACCCGCATACGGCGGGGTTAGCGCAGCTTTCGTTAGAAAAGGAAGCGTATATGTGCACTTGCAAATACACTTGTACCAACCATCCGCGACGAAAGACACCGAAATATTTCAATAACAATCGAACTTAACTTAGATTGCCTCCGCCATATTTAATTCATCGCCAATCGAATCAAACTGCGCCCGCTACCGATAAAGAACAAAAATCGAATACCGTGCAGTTCTACCAACCCTCGAAAGCAGCGAAGTTTTAGTCGAGCAACGTCGAGTCAAGATTTTCCCGCCAAAGTTGCGCAAGAATTTGCAATAATGAAGTTACGAAAATTTACGTCAATATGCAACCTCCAGCAGGGTATCAGGAACTTGGAGTCAACCAACTGACTGAAATTACATTTTGCCATTTGCAATTGCGCGCGCTATCACACCAATGGATGTGCCATTTTTTCTGACGATTGAACAATTCGTTGAAATTGCTCGCATTGAGTGAGAGTGAACAATGTTTTGAATATACTTTTAAATAACGATTTGATATTATTGTTATGATTGTTATTATTACACTACGCTCAAGTTCTTTTTATATTTTGATAAACACTTTAACGAGGCTAAGTTGAAACGCCAGTGACAGCAAAGAAGTTAGGGATTATTATTCTTATTGCTTAGAATTAAAAAATTTTCAGTTTTTAAAAACGTAAATAAATGCTATAACGTTGGGAGAATACCGTCATAAACAAATAATTGTCAACATCACGTCCGAATCAACTTTGGCTCACTTTGCAAATTCAAAGCATACGTCATCATAAAATAATACATTAAATAACGATCTTTTCACTTCAAAGTGTAAATAAAATATGAACAAATTCATTTTTTAATTTAAACTGTATTATTAACATTCAATACATACACATCTTACAAACAAATAGCATAATAAAGGTTTGTTCACACGACTCCATATCATAAAAATACAGCCCGACGAATTTCTGCAATAAGTAATAAACCCGTAGGATTGGATACATCTATCGCTTAAATTTAATTTAACATTTAGCCCATAAGTATCGCACAAATCCTGCATTAAGTTTCAGAAGCACTTCATCCGTCGACAGATTTCACACATACCAGTACCGCGTCAGTTTAATCTCATATTACAGTCTTCTTGATCAATACCAACACAGGGAATTACACCGAATCCATTGGCACTTGTAACCGAATTTCCCGGCGCGAGGAAAACAAATCAAAAGCCCGTCGTAGCGTCTGCTTCCACGGAGCGCCGAGGCGTCATCCGAACGTAATCGGAAAGTCCGCCCGGGGCGGACGAAACGGGCGTCCGCCGAACAGGAAATGGCTGTTTATTGGCACAAATCGTCCGCCGGGATCCGTTCTCGCGTGCAAAATCCTTTTTTTTTTTCGCCCGCGTCTTCCTCCGCAAGACGCGAGATTTCGATTGCATTTCGGCCGGGCAAACAACGCGCGGAGCCTCGTTCATAATCTCGCCCGAGCTTTTTTCAATTAACGCGAAAATCATTTTAAACTCGTTTCGGCGCCTCAATTGAATTACGTTCTCGCGTGCCTTCGTTTCGAATTTCAAGCTATGCCATCCCCCCCGAATACCCCCCGACCCGTGCGATCCCCGCGCGCTCCGCCGAGGGCGTCGAGTCCGGCGAATCGCGCGACGACGATGCGATGCCGCTCAAGATGGGCGGAATGGCATGACACGCTGGTGCGAAGGTTTACACAAAACCCAGAACGCCGAAAGATTTCATTACAGATAACAGGAAATGAGACTGGCGTACTACTACAGTGGTAATAATGTTCAATCCGTCAACAAAACGGGTCGAGGAAAGAAGGCAACGAAGACACGTAACGCCAAACTATCGCTACACCATCGGAATTAAAAGCCGATTTCACTCGCCGCGCCGACATTGAATTAGATCTGTAAAACGAAATACGCTTTATTCCGGGTGCTTTGCTGTTTCACGTTTGATCGGCGCTATCAAATCATCGACCTGTGAGTTACCACCTGCGAAATGCAACGTTTTCGAGCGTCCCGTAAAGGATTGCATTTTCTCGTCGTTTTTGTAATGTTTAATGGATGGATTTGCTGGGAGCCGTAGCGAAGGCGAGAGACCGTTATGCGGGGCGCAGTTTTATATGATCCGACGGAATTAAATTTAGCGATCGGCTAATGCGAAATTGTATCGAATATGCGTTGGGTATTGCTTTCAAAGGGAAGGGTGAGATTCACCGTAAAAAACGCGATAAATACGATATTAAGAAAGTCCATTTCAATGTTGGAACAAATTTTTTACTTCTGAGCGGTCATTTTGCGCGAATTTGAACCGTTTCAAAAATTGTTCATACTTGCGTTATAATTTTTATCTAATATTTTTTTAATTATTATTTTAATATTAATTAATTATAATTAGTATAATAATTAATATAATTTAATTATAATTTAATATAAATTAAATTTTTTATTTTTAATCGGTATTTCGTTCTTTTAATAGCGATATAGACGTTCGTTTTATCTCAACATTTAGAGAAATGTTATGAATACGATTAGTTTTGACAAATTATTAAGACATTCTTTTACAGATTATAGGCTGGAGGAAGGATTTTTATTACTTTTTTATGTTTTCTGAAACTTTTTTTTAGTCACGTTTGATTTCAAAATTATATAATTATTAAAATTTTCTAGAATTATTTACTTTATGTTACTTATTACAGTGTTTAATTGAATTGTAATTATTCAATGACGTTTTTATGGCGTATTGAATAATATTCGGAAAAAATTAAGGCAAATTGATATTAAGACGAAAAACATCGCGATCGTGTGTAAAAGATAGTAAATATTATACTTGCGATATAATTAAATTCATGCAAAATTAAAAGCATTTCGGTCTAATTAATTTGATTATGAGTAAATCGTGAATTATTTTTAAATTTTAATTGTTGGAGTACGTACATTAATTATTAAAATGCATTTAATATTTGCAGTAGAAAGAGCTAGAGGAAAAATTGTATAAACGAGAATTGAATGTTTATATAATATAAACGGGTAAATGGATGTATAAATATGATTAATAATAATAATATTATTATTATAAAATGAGCAATGTTTTTATTTAATTCGTTATACTAACCCCCCGCTCCTTTTAAAACATAAACAATTATAAGTAATTTATATTAAATTTTTAATTTATGTTTATTTATATTAAAGCATTTAATACGTTTGATGATTAAATTTGACTGTTTTGGTGATATTTAATAACATGTATGCATGGTGTAGTATGTTCATATTTTCTACTACTATGAATGACATCTTACATCATATTTATTGATTCATTTTTCATAGTTTATTCAATATGACACTTTAATTATTTTTCTATTTAAATTTACTAAATTCATTAACTTATTAAGATTTTATTAAATTGATGCGAACATATTATGAGGAAGTGAAATTACTATTTTAATTATATTACATAAACTACCATTTTATTAATGCTGGCACATTGTAAAAGTTACATAAATATTACTGTATTCTGTCAAATATTAATCTATGAAACTATAGGATTAGTTGTGTTTCATAATGATATTAATGGAATGATATAATGTTCTGTTATAGCTATAAAGAGTCACGGGTTTTCATAATAAATCAATCCATGTACAAGAAACATAAAATTATTAATATTTCAAAATCCGTCTGATCAAAATACACAGCAGCATAGCAATATACGACAGAAAAGTATGCTTCTTATTCGACTGGTTAAGAATAAAAAATATTATAATAAATTAAGAAAAACGTTGTTAAATAACAGCAATATATTGTTAACAATTTTATCCTGTTTATAATGTTAAATAAAATGTTAATAAAATTAATATTTAATTGTTTGATTAAAAAAATTATCATTATACTGTTTTTATAAATAATGACAATAATGATAATAATGCTGATTAAAAGTTCTTAGTCAAAAATTATAATCAGGGAAACTTAATAATTTAGCACCAATTACTAGTGCTAAGAGTTCTAAGACATTATTGATAATAGATGAAGACGTAGAGAATATTTGATGAAATTATTCACTGGAATTGCAAATTCATAAAAGCGAAGAAGAGTCATGTTCGTAATAATGTCACTATATAAAATCAGTTAATTATTCACTGTTTCAATTTAATTTTTAAATTAAACCCTATATGTTATGCAAATTTAAATATATACGTATATATAAATAATAAAATTACTAAAAGTATGAGAAATTATGTAGCAATAATCAAAAGAACTGTTATTATTCTACAATATACATCAATAGTAGCAAAAAAATATAAAAAAATATCAAATATTACATAACTAATAAATGTAGATTGCTCTTTAATAATTGAAAAATAATATATTCCTAGCATTATATCAAAATACTCTTTTCAGTAATTAAACACATTATTCACCATTATTATAGAATACAATACAATCACAAATAATAATAATTATTACTTAATAATTTCAATTTAATTTTGACTACTCTATACATACATAGGTTTAAATTCCACTCGGAGTATAAAACAAATTTTTTCATATATATATCGTTTTTTTCTTTGATATCTGGATAACAAAAAATCATACAATACTATAACTATACAAATTCTATAATATTTAAAGAACAAACGAAATATGATTTTTTCAGATACGCTTATTATCAGAAATGATATTATTCATTTCAATTTGCATTACTTACATTTTTATATATTCTGATATATATTAATTGCAATCATCAATTGTAATTTTGTTTTCCTAATGTATATATTTATATTATTTTGTTATTTTTTTTAAATTACTGTTCAAATTAATTACAAGTTTAATTTTGAGTTGACTTGATATAATCTTACCTTTTTTTCTATATATATTCTAGTTCTATTATGAATAACATCATTCAATATATAATGTTAAATTAAGTCATATGATATATTAAAAACAGAATAAAATGATTACCGGTCAGGAATAAAATAAGGGAAAAGGTTAACGTTAGAAATATACGAAAAATAATTTATTTGTTCGAATGTACATTTATGAACATAGTAAATTTAAAATTACATTTCATTGCGATTTGATGATTCATATTAAAAATAAAAAGCTACAAATTGCATCAAATCTTTTATTCAAAATAATACTTACCTATTTATTACATAAATTAATATTAAGGATTAATATCATGATTATTATTACATTTTTTGTTGAAAATCTGCACATTCGCTTTGTAAAGAATTTATTTAAGAATACTTTTCTTTACAGAATCAAATCAAATATACGACAAAGCGCACTTTGTTCTTTTCTGAAGCCAATAACATCAAAGCTTGCATTTTACTTACTTACAAATGCAAGCAACTTTCTTTCCTCGAATTTGTAACGGCAATATTAACTCTACAAATACCAAATGTTATTTTCGGTAAAAAGCTGCAATTACACTTTTATTTAACCCCGCGAGACGGCTTGACCCAATTACATTAAAAAAGTAATCCCGCGTGTTAACGAAATTTAACTCAAAAGCGATTAATTTCACGTGAATCCGAAGCGAGTGCCTTTCTAACAGCGAACTACCCGAAAAGACACAATTCGTCGCGCGCCATTACCAACCACGCGTTAGAACGAACGGAAAAAAGGCGCGACCGAACGAAACAACGCGAACGAAATAATAATGTTTATGTTTCCGTCGAACACAGCGAAAAAAGGTTGCCGGGTGGGCACGGAGCCTTGCGTCGAAACGCCAAATAACCACGTTTCTCTTTGCGCATTGCAAATTCAGTCGGCGCTCGTGGAAGAACGAAACACAAGAAACTCGCTAATCCAGAACTAAACGCCGTCTTAATCCCCGTCCACCGTCTATATACACCTCACGCGTTACACGAATCGCGAGTCCCATATTCCCTTAATCGTCGATTATTTCGGCCCGCCAAGGAGGAAGCAGCGACGCGGCGCCGTTGTTAACTAATTACGTGAAACTCGCGCACGCGAAATAACGATGCTGCGCGCGCCGCCGCGTTCCCGCGAAATTCGATGCGGGCATGGTGCGCACAGGCGCGCGCATAAACGACGAGCCGCGATTCGAAACGACGACCGTTATTGCGTTTTACGAGGGAAAATTGTTCGGATTTTTGAGACGCGAGGCGAACGGCGCGGCGCGGTTGGTCGGATCGACCACGGGCACCTGTTGTCGTTACATACTTTGTCGAAACGACGCGGAATTTTTTCCATTAAACTCGCGCGAAAGTTAAATTGAACTAAAGCGAACGCGCGGGATTCAATTACGCCGAGCGCAGAGGCGGCATTATCGGCGCGCGATCTTTAATGGAATCGGTTATTTTCGGTCGTACGCGGTTCGGTTTATTCGGCGGGCCTTTTTCCAGTCGCGCTTTGTCGTCGTGATTGCGTGCGCGACGCGACCGCGCGCATCTTTTCGCACCGATTAACGAAACGACGGATGAGCGAGTTAATTGGAAAGTTGGGCGCCGCGCTGCGTTAATTAAATTTTTGCGCCGACTCGGTATAAGCCTGACGCGAGGCGGTCGCGTTTCGATATTAATTTTCAGTTACACTCTCATTAATATATTGGTTCCATTTGCACGTTTTCATACGAGCCTCGGTCGTTATTGAATCGAATTCGATTCGACGGGTCGTGTGTCTGATTGTGTCCATTTGGTTCAATTAACTAAACACGGTGTTGTTGATAACGACGTGTAAGCGGATCGGATCGTTACATCGGACTGCTAGGAAGACGCGTTAGGAATTTTTTATAGAATAAAATAATGACGCCTTCGAACGTGATACTTTGTAAATGGAAAGTGGCGTGTTTTATGATATCTGGTGACAATTCCTGTAACTAAATCCATCGCGAGCGTTAAAAGTTTAAATTCAGCGTGAAAAGTTTTCGGATTTTAAAATCCTTCCTGGCTGTTTAAAATTGTTGCAGCTGGCATTTGAATCTACCCGTTTGCGGATCTCTTGAATTGATATAACAGCTTGTTTGAAAATTTAAATTTTACAGCCAGAAAAATTTTATAGTAAATATTGTAACGAATTATTATGTAAGTGTTGTATACTACGCAAATGAGCAAAATTGTAATGTCACGTAATAAAATTACCTGTAAATATTATATCTTTTATTACTTTTATTTCATTTGTTGTCATAAATTATATAAAATTTTACAATGTGACATCACAAATTTCTTTACTTATGTAGTATACAATAGATTTAAAGTAATTCATTATATTTACTATCAATTTTTTCTCGGTGTATTAACTATAATTTTTAATTAAAAAGTGAATGATTTGGACGCCATATTGTTTTTTTAGGTCACGCTTCTATGGATGCAAAACAGATTCAGTTAGAAATTTATTAAATGTCAAAGATGATATTGAAAAATTATATTAATATTTTTAATGCTTGATATAATTATAAGAAGTATGATTTACAGAAGATAATGACCTTTTGCAAAATAAAAGAAAACAAAAATTTGTAGTAAAAATTTTTGTTTGAGAGCCGGTGGTTCGAATCTCGGCTATTGTGTCCAGAAAGGAATTATATATTTTTGGTTTCGTATTTTTTTAAGTTAAAATTAGAATTAAATGTAAATCAGTTGGGCTGCACATTATACATAAAGATGAAATCTCTATTTTATCTCATATTAATGTAGTTTACAATAATAATTCAAAGAATAATTAATTGTATGTGTTTCATTACATACAAATAATCAATCTTTAAATCAAAAAACTGTTAGTCGTTATTAAAATACCTTACCAAACATATTCTAGAAAGTGTACTATTTAGAGACTTTTTGAATCTGTTGGCAACACTGACCATCAAAATATTAATGAGGTAATAATGTAATGTAGTCTAATGTAACGGAACAGTGTTTATTATTAGTTTGTTATTATTTTATAAAATTAATAATTATAAATGATTCAGGCTATAATACCTACATTGGGAGAATTATATTAATTATTTAAAAACCAATTATATAATGCTCTGTTGATGCAGCTAGCAGAGTACGATTTTTATCACCTCAAATACGAGTCGGCTAACTACACAATTAATACTATATTATTTATAATAATAATAAATATTTAAAACATATATATTGATTCTTTTTTAATTGAATAATTTCTCACAAAATGAGAAAATGTTCCGAATTAATAAAAAACTTTGTATTAAATAAAGTAACAAAAATTTATCAAAATTTGCAATATCTATGGCCGCCGTACTGTTACATTTCGACATCTTACGTATATTAATTATAAAAAATAATTTTCAGATTTTTAAATTTCGACATTTGTTTCGCAATGTTTATCATATGCAACGGTAACAACGTTCACTTTGTAAACCAATTTTTTAGTTATTAAATATTTCTAAGTTTTATATTTATTATTGCAATAATTACAAAAATTGCATTACTAACGCAAATCTGTGGTTTTACAATCAGTACACGAACAATAGATGTTCCGGTTTACTAAATTAACCTGAAATTTTTTTTATAATGCAATTTGAAAAAAAGATCCGGTTTTGTAGAACCCAACTTGAAAATCACGATTTTTCGCCAATTCTACCGCCTGCCGATAAGTTCTTAAAGCATTTTTCAAATTCTTATTTATCCGTGAAATGTATTTTTATTTTTATATATTCTCGGTGTGCAAACAGCCGTTTCTATAATATCGACGAAACGGTGCTGAATTTGAATGAAAGGGTAATACTGACGCCGGGATTATTGTTGAGTTAAAGCTTTCAAAAATACACAAAAAGCATGTAAAAACACGCGCAAAGTGTTGTATATTATGTTATGAACCACGTCTACTGCATATGCGCGACGGGTGCGCCGACCTGGCGGCGACGTTTGATAATAGGTATTAAATTTCAAATCACCATGTTTTCGTGTAATCGTGCAAGAAAACAAAAATTTTGTAAATTATAATACTTAAAATATATCACGGAATAAATATATATTTCACATTTTACTAATATCAAAAGTAGAATATACTCGAAAATGTTATAAAAGTTACTATATCATATATTAAAAATTTTCTACATAAATTGAATATAACATTGTGCGCATTCAGAAGTTTAATACATTATATAGTAATTTTTATATAGTATTTTCAAGTACATCCCACTTTTGATACATTATATAGTAATAATTGGATATATGTTTTCTCCGTGTAGTAATTTTATGAAGTAATTTTAAACGATTCTACGAAGTTTTATTTTTTGCATCATTTGTTTCTACTTTATCGAAAATGAACAAATTTGCATTTCATTTAATTTAAACACATTTATTG
>JABFQC010004988.1:0-12091 GCA_022817085.1 Psilanteris sp. ZL-2020 | reverse complement strand
GTCTAATGATTATCATCCAACCATAGGCGTTCGTATTTTGGAATTTGAATCAGAAGAAATAATTGTAAAAGAAAGACCAATTAAAATTGACATTGAATTATGGGATTGCAGTGGAAATTTGAAGTATATAAATTTAGTACATAAAAACATGCTATATATATATATATATATATATATATATATATATAGAATGTTTTTACATAGTTTGATAATAATTAATTGCTTATAGATTTATGAAATGTTGGCCAGCAATTAGCAAAAATGTTCATGGAATACTATTTATATATAGTGGCGATACAACAAGAAATATTGATTCATTACAGAAATTTTATGAATATTTTGTTGAAAAAACTAAATTAGGTCCAAGAAATTGTATTGTATTTCACATTGAAAATAATTCAGAAAACGAAAACAAGCTTCGTAAGTTATATACATTTTAATTATAAATGTAAATTTAAAATGTATGAGTTGTGTGAATGTATAATTTTACAAAAAATTTATTTCTTTGCACAGATTCTGCGTTTGCTCAAGTGTCTCAAATAAAATGTAACATGGAAACAGATTCAAATAAAATTAAACAATCTTTCCAAACATATCTTGAAATGTTAGTTAACAATTTACAAGAAAATACTGACCGACAAGAAAATAATTTATTTGATAACAGTTTCTAACACATTTTTATGTTAATAATTAAGTTAATTTAATAAAACATGATTATAAATTACAATATTATTTAAAGAAATATTATAAGGATAATTTATAAACAAATAAAAATGGTTCTTCGTAAGTGTGTATATATCTAGTACAAATTCATTTGTTTTGTCTTAATTTCATAAATAATATGTACAGTTAATTTATTTGTAAAAATAAACTCTATAAATTGTATTGTAAAATATATAAATATTTTCATATTTATAATCTGAAATTATCATATTATCTTATGTTTCTTTTTTTTAAATACACCATTAATTCATTCCAAGCTTTCTGTACTTGTTGTTGAGTAATATCATAGCTCCATAATGTTGACACAACAACATTTGCTTCATTGACTTGCTCAACGTTACTTGGTTGCGCCTGAATTCGAAGTTTTGCTTCCTGTTCAGTTATATTATTTCTTTCTGTTACACGTTTAATTGTCTAAAAATAAAAATACAAATAAATATTGTATTTATAAATTTATAAATAAAGTATTTAAATATAATTACTTCTTCTTCAGGAATAATACATGTCCATATTTCATGACAATAAGGTTGCCATTTAGCTTGAATTAACACTGCTGCTTCCATAACAATAAAATTATAACCTTTTTTGTATAAATTGTCAATTTGTATCTTGGCCTCTTCCAATATAGAAGGCCATACTAAATTATTTAATTTGTCCAATTGATTCTGTAATTAAAATATTATTAAAATCAAACTATTTTAATATAATACTATGATTTTAAAAATTAAACTTACTTTGTTATTAAAAACTAAGTCACCCAAAGATTTACGATTAATAAAACCATTAGAATTTAACATTTCTTTACCAAATTCTTTTACTATAAGATTATAACAATGTTTTCCAGGTTCATATAAATCATGGGCTATTTTATCACAGTTTACTATACCAGCTCCTAAATTTTCTAATTTATTTGCCACTGAAGATTTTCCACTAGCAATTCCACCAGTTAATCCAATTATATATGGTTTTGCTGGAATGTCTTTTGGTGTCTAAAAATTTAATTAACAATTATTTATATTTGTATCATATTTATAATATAAAACAAAAAACATGTAATATTTTTATAAATAAAAATAATTAGTCATAATACTTCATTAAATAATAATTAAAATAAGATTATATTTTTACTAATAACTATTTACTAATATCTATAATTTAATAAAATGTTATAAAAAATATATACTTTATGTTGTGTTTAGTTATAATAAAAATTTTAATATACAAAACAGTAATCTTATAAATAAATAAATATATATATATATAATATTTTTATTTACAGGATCTTTTAATCTAGTCCCTAATAGTCTTATTCTGTGATTGCTGGAACTAATTTTAGTTTCTTCATGTTGAAGATGAGTGTCATCTTTGACAATGTTTATGACATATATGTCTAATTCTTTTAAATTTTGTTGGGCTCTTAACTCATTTACTTTAGTTGCGCCTTTGACTGTTTCTTCACTAACAATAATCAAATCCATGGATGGGTCGCTTTTAGTAGGACCATAAATATCATTAATACGTATAACATCATATGTTAAATTTGAATCAACATCTTCTAAAAATTCCTTAACCATAGATATTCTTTTAGAACATGGTTCTATTAGTTCCCACAATAATTTACCTATATTTCATAGAATAAATAATTTATTGTATTTCATAAAATATATTTAATACAAATTAATATATTTTAAATAACTGAACTCTTAGTAAGTTAAAAAAGTGAAAATCAAGTTATAAAGTATGAATTAATACAGATGAGTAATAACTAAATTAAAATTGATGAAAATTAAATGAAACATGTTATTGTATTATTATCAATCACATTGATTGTATAATAAGGTAATAATTATCTAAAGAAAGATATATTTTATATTTTTAATTTAAAAATAATATTTTATTTTATTATTATCTTTTAGTCTATTAAAACCAGAATTATCACATACATTTAAACAAAACAAATATTAAAGTTTCTAATATGAATTTGTATTAATTTTTGTATGTTTTATTTTGTACATTATCTTATTGATTAAAAATTAATAATTAATATAAACAATACCTTTAAGCATATTAGTATCAGTTACTCCAACTACAAGTTTTTCAGAGCAATGCAAAATAGCTTCGCTAAGAAAAACCTTATGTCCATTGTGCAATCTATCAAAAGTTCCTCCAAGTACTACAGTTTTTTCCATTTTTCGTTCTATAGTGGGATTAAAGTTCATTTTATTAAAATTCTCCCCGTGTAACTTTTGTTCATCAAAAGTAACAAATTCACAACCCATAGATGTATTTGCTATGCAATTTTTTATAAAAGTATCAGCTTCATTTTCACTATACATTTTGTCAAAAATAACTAACTCAATTGGTCTTTTCGTGTTAATAATTGACACATTATTACTTTTGAAGGTTGATAATAATATGCGCACATCCAAACTGGTAGATATTCTTGTTGCTAAATCATAAATATTAGCAATTACTTGTGAATGCTTCGGACATTTAAATAACTGCGTCGGCTTTGAATAAGAGCCCGGTAGGAGAATATTTTTCTCCGGGAAATACTGGATATATAAAGTTTTCAGTACATATGCTTTGATAGCCACCAGGAGCTTATTTACCCGTATAGGATTTGTTAATACTAGTAATCCTGTGTTTACCATTTTTAATGTTAAATTTTAATAAATCTTATAAATTAACCTCAATATCCGTGTAAAAAGTTGTTCTGTTATCTCGCAGAAAACTACAATAAAAATTATATAACTTTCTTAAGTAGATATAAACGATATAAACTGACAAAAAATAATTTTGTGAGCCGAAATATAAGATATTTACTATCATATTGCAACTTCTTTCGCGACATCTAGTGTAGATTTTAATACTTTTATTATAATTTTTGTATTATATTAATGTAGTATATAGGTATACGCCTATACGGTGAATGCGTATATACTACATGAATGAATACTGCACACTATATATATAAAATGATTTTTTAATTACTTTTTTTTAAAACCTATTCTTTAATCATTTAAAATTTTTATTAAATATCAACACTTATGTGAACATGTATTTGATTTAATATGCCAGTACTATAACTTTACAATATATAGTTTCTTTTATTATACTATATAATTTTATGTATATATATAATATGAAATATTATTAAAATTGTAGGTGAAATATAATATAAATTTCAAAATTCTTTTTCATATAATACATTAAACATATGTTAAAACGTTAGTTTAAATTAAGCAAAATAAAATTGTTACTATGAAAACTGAATTTAAATTGAGCCGCACATTTTTAAATCATATGGAATACTAGTTTAGTTTGTAAACAAATGTTGACAACCTAATGATTTAATAATACGTTGCTTCTAAAATAATGTTTAAACTACGAAATAGATAAATCAAATTTATAAAGTCAATGGTTTATATTTAAAATGCCACTAAATTGGACAGGACTGATAAGATGCGGGTGCAAAAATCATCCCAGTTTTAAGTTAACCTCAAAATTGAGTTATCGATTCGCACAATTTACATTCAATTCTAAAAATGAAACTTTGATAGCTATTGATACAGAAGGTCAAGCTTATCTTATTAATTTTATTCAATCAAATGTATATTATAAAAACATAGGCTATGCTGGTCTATGTACTTTTATTGAATTCAACCCATTGAATAATGAAGATATTTTAATTGGTTTAAACACAAATGATATTAAGATTGCTAAAGTTGCAAATGTTTCATGTTTCTGCATTTTATCAGGACATAAATCCCCTCCGAAAAGAGCTTCTTTTTATAAAGAGTTTGTTATGACTGCATCTGTTAATCAAGTAATAATCTGGTGTCTTAAAACATATTCAAAAGTCCATCATTTAAAATTACTATCTTCTGACCTTTCTATAAAAACAGCAGTATTTTCAAATGCAGGATTAATTACTATTTTGTATAAAAGCAACATTATTCAGTGTTGGGTGTTTAAACAATTTGAACAAAGCACAAAAATAAATTTAAATGATTACAAACTTCATAACGTAAAAGATATTAATTTTTCTAAAAATGGAAAAATGTTAATTATTGGTGGAAATCAACAGATTATTATTTTTGACACACAAAATTGGAATATTATAAAGAAGGTTAATTTCAATCAGCATAGCTCAATTATAAATAAAGTGATAATGATAGAAAAACCATTTAATACTATTCTGTTAACTCTACTTAATGATGGTAGTTTAGAATTTTATGATTTATCTTTGTCGAAACTGGTAAAGCATTGCCAATGTAGATTATTAAAAATGACAAAAAAGATAATTGTTTCACCAAATAGTCAAGATTTGGATCAAATAAAAACTGATGGAGAATTAATTATAAGTGATCTTAAAGATATATTAATTAAAAAAATAACTAATAAAAAAAATAAAGAATCTAAAGAATATGTGCATTGTGCAGATGATCATTTATATTACGTAAAAAACGCAATTAAAAATGAATTAAAACTAGATAGATTATTACCAATTTTAAAAGAATTTGGAGAATACCCAGAAAGACATAGAGCTTTAATATGGTCAACCATAATGAATTTACCAACAAATAAAGATGCTTATATTTCTTTAACAAAATCTGTTTTGGAAAGTGACATTAATTTTTCTTCAAACAATTATCCTTTGGCTAACAAAATAAGAGCTGCATTATTAGCAACAACAGTTAAATGTTTGAGTAAATGGTGCCCCATATTAAGGCATAGTGATTTTATTTCAGATCTTGTTTTTCCATTTATTGTAGTTTTTCAGGTAATATTATTATTATCACAAAATTGATTATTTAATATATGTAATAAATAATATTAAACATAATCACTACAAAATATATTTCAATTACTTATAATAATATATTGTTTCAACTAATTATTTTAATAAAAATATAACATGGTTTTATTACAGAAAACTCCAATACTGGCTTTTGAATCGTCATTAATGATAATTCTTAATTTTTGTCAAAAATGGTTTGAATATCATCCATTACCACCACTAAATGTACTTGGAATGATAGAAAATATACTTTTAGAAATAGATCCAAATCTATTAAGTTTTTTTTATAATCGTAAAATTACGTCGACAGATTATGCTTGGCCTCTTCTTCGTACAACTTTAAGTGAAGTTTTATCAGCTAGCGAATGGCTTATTCTTTGGGATCATTTATTTTCTTATGGTAAACCTTCTCTATTACTGTCTTGTACTATTGCATTCAATGTTTGTTGTAGAGAAGTAATTATATCAAGTATGAAAACCTCGGAGGATATCCAGAGATTTTATAGCAGTCAAAGTCATATACAGGCAAAGAAATTAATAAAACTGGCACAAAATATAGATAAATTAATGCCTTCTAAAATTCACCCTAACCAGTATATTAGGTGCTTAATATATTATTAAACTCACTAAATACTTAAATTTAAGACAAAATGTAATAATGATATTTATTATAATAATTAATTATATTTTTATTTTTATTGTGAATTCAGAGATACTATAATAACTTTACCAGTTAGTGAGATTTATGCACCTTTACCACAAGTAGAATATCCTAAAATATTAACTGAAGATTTTCAGTTAGAATTTAGAAGAAAATGTAAACAGCAAAAAATATTAGAACAAGAACAAAATCATATTGCAAAGGAATTAGAGGAAATTGGAAGACTGGATCTAGAAGCTAAACTTTTTAAAGAAAAAATACATAAAATGCGGATGAAGGGTAGTATTTGTAATTTCAGAAAATAATTAATTTTGTTGTATATAAAATGAGTATAATTTACATTACAGAACTTTATAAATGTTATGAGAATTTGACATTAGAAAATAGTAATTCGGATAAAAATTCCTACATTGTGAAATGGGATACTCATGATACAATTGATATACCTATACCTACTGAAAATTCAGAACAGTTCTCTCCATTAAGAAATGTATCAATTAATGATGAAGAAACTAATGACAAAAATGATGAATTTCAAGATGTCATGGAAAAACAAATTCAATTATTAGAAGAAGAAGTATGCAATTTACTAACTAAAAATCATAGATCTAAAAGTAATAAATTTTAATCAGAATAATGTTTATTAAGAATCAATTAATTTCTATAAAATAGGTATCAATGAAATTAATTTATATTA
Organism: Psilanteris sp. ZL-2020; assembly: GCA_022817085.1. Classification (NCBI taxonomy): domain Eukaryota; kingdom Metazoa; phylum Arthropoda; class Insecta; order Hymenoptera; family Scelionidae; genus Psilanteris; species Psilanteris sp. ZL-2020. Next base: position 5,206 of record JABFQC010004988.1, on the reverse strand, counting down.
TATAGTTGTTTATTTATTATAAAATATTTACTATTTATTAATATAATTTTATAGACATGATTTTATAAAACCATAAACATTTTTATGTTCAATAAATATATGTTTAATTTTAATACTCAGATCAAAATAAATTTTATAATTAATTTTAAATTTAAATAAAGTAATTAAAGCATAACCAAACAAAATATTTTTTTAATTAATTATTGTACTGTAGTTAATTTTTTTATTAATACATACAATTCCTACATAGTTTTCTACTACAAATGAACATGGCCATAGTATAAAAAATATTTTTTATTGTATAAATGTATTTATAAAAAATATACAATTAACATATATAAATATATTTAATATAAAACACAAAAATACAGATTTGTTTAATAGAATGAAACATATTTCATTTGTTTGAATAAAAAGACTGACACGTTATAATTATTTAATTATAAACACATTTTTTTAGTCATACTTTATAATCGAATGAACTGGTGCATCAACATTTTCTCTCCCTTTCAAAGATACAAGTTCTATGACAACAAGACATTCAACTGTTTCAGCTCCTAGATTTTTTAATAATTTAACAGCTGCTGATAATGAACCTATAAAGTTAAATATTATGAATGGGTGTAGATAAATACATAATATGAGTACAATAATACATTTTTAGTTTATAATACTAAACAAAACTACTTATATATTTAAATTAATGTGTGGAATTTCACTATACTATAAACAATATGATAAACAATGATAAAATAATGTTAATAAATTAATAAAATTATTTATTTTTAACTAATTATATTAAATCACTTACATATAAAACAAAATTATTGTTTTCATTATATATATTGTATATTTAAAACATGAAATCTTAAGTGAAATGGAAATATTTATTTCAATAACATTTCTTGCAACTATAGATTTTAAGATGTAATATATATAATGTTATTATTATAGAACATTAAATTCAATATGATTTAATATGTAAAATTTTCTAATAATTTGGTACAAAATTATGTATTTACCTCCAGTAGCTATTAAATCATCAACAATTAATACTTTCTTCCCATTTAAACTTTCTGCAGTAACTTCTAATTCATCCTAGAATAATATATATGTTATTTACGTTTAATTTGATATAATTTCAAATATATATTTATTTTATATAATATTTCTACCTCTCCATATTCTAATGAATAAGATTGTCTTATAACTTTCCCAGGCAATTTTCCTTTTTTTCGAATTGCCAAAAACGGTTTATTTAATTCACAACTAATTAAAGGTCCTAATAAAAATCCTCTACTTTCCAAACCAAAAATCATATTTATGTCAAGTAATAATGCATATTCTATTAAAATATCCTTTAATGCATGAAAAGATTTGCTATTTTTTAAAATTCCAAATATATCACTGTAAAAATTGAATCAATTATTTACCATTTATATGAATGTTTCTTCAATAAAAATGAACATTTAAATACTGATAAAATAAAATAGTCGTTTTTCGCATCGTGAGTACTTCAAAAATGTTCTGCTAAAGAAGATGAACTAATACACATTATTTATAGCATTATGTTCAGTAAGTTTTGTATCTTGTACCAACCTGTGTCACGTGTAGATGGATAAATCCTATTTAGAAACGTATTTTGTTTAAACAAATTTCCATTAAGATTTACAAATACAACGTGATTCCGAAACCTTCATTATTTTTTTTTTAAATTTTGTTAGAATTTTTTATAAGAAAAAGGAGGGCTATGCAAGAAAAAGGGTCAAATAGCTGGTTTGCTGTTGCCTAATCTTCTATTATATACATGCATATTTATATAAATACAGTCTCTGGTTGTTACTTTTGAGTATGATAACTCCAAGTGCAAAATTATTCTATTAAATTTCTATTAATTATATTATTATAAAAATTAGTCTGTTCATTCTACATGAAAAACTTGGTACTAGGGTCAGAATAATAGAAATCCCTCCTTCTAATAAATAATAGTGTAATTAATAAAATAAATTAATAAATCCACTTTAGAGTTCTAAAAATATGGTTTTACTATATCAAACGTTATATTCGTCAGTACTCTAAATAGGTGTATTTTAAAACAAAAAATTCTTACGATAATTGGAATTTGTCCATCTAAACACGACATGGGTTTGTGAATTATGATTAGAAATAGTAATTATAATTAGTACATATATTAAACTTACCGAAAAATAATTCCTGGTTTTGGGAAATTTGGATAAGTTTCAATGGCATCTTGTATAAGTTTTAATTTCTCACTTTTCTCCATTTATATTATAATATAAAAATGTATTTTTATATGATTTAAACAAATGATTTTCTATAAAGTAAAAATAAAATTATAAATGTAAAACATATTTTAAGACTTAAATAAAAGTGGTCCTCTAAACATTTTTATTGGTTTTAAAATATATGGAAATATATATTTAAATATATATAATCTATAGTTGCTATTCAATCCAGACAGTTTTTTACTTTAGAAGAAAGTTATGCATTGAAAAAGATAATCGTATGTTTACTTGTAGATATTTGATTGACTCATGTTTGAAGTGGTAAAAAATGGGAATAATTTATTACTAAAAATTAAAATATATTTTTTAAACTATTTACCCATTATTAGAAAATTTACTGAATTACTTATAAGTAAAATGCATGTTATTTAATTATTCTGTCTTATAATACACTAATTCCGTTACGTCAGATCTGAAAGACTATCTTAAGGATGATAATATATAACTACTTCATTATCTGATAATTACTAGTAAAGTATTATTATTATCATTATATATGATAATACATATATTTCTATATATCTACATTTAGATATATCAAATAGAAATATTATATATAAACAATAAAAATAATACATTTTAAGTTTTATTTACAAATGTATATATAGCGTAATTGGCTGATAATAACTGATATTTCATTTTCATATGTACTTATTATATCAGTGACAAAAATTCTTTCTCTAATGACTTTAATTTTAATTTCTGAAAATATAAATATGCATAACTTAATAAAACTTAATTAATACTTTTCAATAATTAAATTAAGAATGATTGTTTAAATAATTCTAAATGTGTATAATGAAAAATTATATTTTGATTTTAAAAAAATAATTCACAGTTGTTAATATTTTTATTTATTTGCACAAAATATTTGTTTACATACATAAAAAAATGTGTATAAACTATTTTTAAATATATTTAACTTTGTGTTCTTATTGATTAGGTGAATATTGAAAAATTAAATCAAATAAGATGAAATTCTAATAAGTATATTTAATAAATAACAAATTACAAAATATACATATTCTATGTATTATTAACAGTTTAAATATACAATTTTATTATACCAATGTTTATATATATCAGGAATTGTAGGAATTATTTAATTTTACTTAAAATAATATAATTTAAGTGCAAAATCTAAAAGTTGTGTTGTTTGTATTCAGACCAATTTTTTATAATTATAATAATATAAGTTTAATTTTATACTAATTATTCTTATATTTTTAATAATAATCTCAATAAATAGTATTTATTAAATAACATAATAAATTATATATTTATTATTATTATAATAGAAATTACAAATTAAAATACAAAACTATACTCTAATTTTCACCTGCAAAACTTATCAAGTTCGATTGTGTATAACACCGTATTCGTGTAACCGGCTGTTACGTCTACCGGTCAGCGCCGTCAGTGGCTTAAGGTCTAACGTCTACTCGAGTGAAATATATATGCGTCATTCTTCAATGCTTATCATTATTCACTGAAAGATTTTGTGGTCTTCTTTTGCACCCACATCGACTGCGGTTACGCCAAACACAGATACAGCAGCTGTTCACTTTAAGGCGGTGCTCTTTACCATTTTGACAAATATTACAGATTTTGATATATTTTTGTTAATTACAACAATCAATACATGATATTCTTCAGGCATAATAATATATATAGAATATAGAATAATAATATATGTATATAGAAAAATATCTCATTTCAGATGAATGTTATTCTATAATAAAAATGAATATTTGTAATTAATAATAATTATAATTGTTAAGGTGGTTCTTCAATCGATTTTGACAGAAATTGCCGATTTCGTTATATTTTTATTAATTTATTCAATACGTTTATTGTTCATGTATATGCACATTTTCTCATTTTTATAGAATTATTTTAATGTAACAGAAATCAATTTAACATAATATTAAAAACATAAATAGAAAACTCGTTTTTGAGGTGTTAAAAAAACGAATTTACTAATTATGTTGATAATATCAATTCAAATTTTATATATTTTATATAAAAATAATTTTCGATCTGCAAAAAATGTGGGCAAATTCTTGAATTCCATTAAAAAGCAAAATTTAATACTACAATAAAAAAACCCTATTCCGTTACATTAGACTTGAAGTACCCCCTAAAGGCAATGAATATTACAAGTCGTGGTGGGTTAGCGGCAGAAGTTCCATCTTCGAAATTTGAATCGCCGGTTCGAATCTCGGCGCTTATAATAATATAACAAAGAATTTATAGCTTGAGTTTTTTAGAATAAAATGTATTTATTTTCTTATTTTTTTAAAAGAAAAGAAAGAAAACTCAACTTGGAATCACTGATGATTCAATTATTTTAATTGAAATTTCCAGAAATTCAACGTTGAATCGCCCTATCTATTATATAAATTTTTCAAAAGATTATTGATTTTTGTTTGCGTCGAATTCATGTCGAATCTTTGTTCACCCCCAACAGATCAGAAAAGGCTTATATAATACATTTCAACGTATTATAAATGTAGAATCTATATATTACTACCTAATTTCTACCATAAGCTTTTTTTGTTCTGTTGGGGAATCAATGACCGTAATCCACGGAGATTCGATACACAGCATTCAGCCATGCGGATATTTCTAAATAGATTCAACGCTGAATATAAGTTCATCCACTTTCAAGCTACATCGATTCCACGTTACAAAAGTGGATGGTCCACTTTAAATCTACATCGATTCCACGTAGGTGTTCTGGGGGGCTAATCTGTAAGTGATTATTCGCGATTTAAGGGGGTTCTTCAAGTCTAATGTAACGGAATAGTGTTTTCTTTTATTGCAGTATTAAAATTTGCTTTTTTATACAATACAAGAATTTGCGCACATTTTTTAATAATGGGAAAATATTTTTGTGT
>JABFQC010004987.1:0-12092 GCA_022817085.1 Psilanteris sp. ZL-2020 | reverse complement strand
GAATTAACAGTACATACTTTTGACATATTTTATTCAATATTATTAGCAAAAAAAATAAAAATTAAAAAAAGTAACACCCAACTCTCAACAGTAATTGAACTCATAAGATACAGTTAACGAATTTAAGTTAATTCAATTGGGAACCTTTAATTAATTTTATAATCACAGGCTATATGTGATTACAAAATCGCTAAGCTTTAGTATTCAATTCCAGTGTAAGTTTTTGATTTTTGTATTCCCTTTATTATTATTTATCATATTTTCGTAAATTTTATGCACCGTTCGAGTTTTTAGATTAGAATTTAAAGTATGAACGTAATATACTACCATTCATGTATTAGTAATTGCAATTTATTTTTTAAGTAAATTGCAAAAAAAAGGTAGAAATTCAAATCAAAATCATTCGGTATTATAAGCACTCGAGATATTGAAAATTATTTCTGAGTTAATCCTATTCAGTAACTCGTTACCAGAGACTCGATATTGTGTAGACATCTTGATTGCGTAGTCAAACATGGCTTCCTACAATTTAAATAGATATTGCCCAAATAAGAAAGAGAACAATTACAGAAGGTATTAAAACTTAAGTAAAAATTATCGCATTCATGACTCGTGTTCACTTAGACTCTCGGATCGCTTCCGCAACCTTTGATGTGCAGAAAGTTCTCCGCATATCTTTTTGATTGCGTAGTAATATACTGCACTTATTAATGTACTTTAATATAATAATTTCAAAATAAATAGAGTTGTCCAAGCCCTATAAACTAGAATAGTAAAAGGGACAATTTTCTTGGTGTGTTTTCAATATATATAAGTACGGGCATCAGTCTGATTACAGAATTTAACGCTTCGTTAATATTCTGCTTATATTTCTGGTACTTTATGTATTATTAGGGTAGTTCTATCTTCATTAATATAAATTAATTTAAAGAAACTTATATTAACTGCGTAATAGTGACAACAATAAAAATATTGCAATAATATGTTTTTGAATTTGTATTTTTAAAATATTTTAGATAAAACAAAATAATATGAACTATATTTTAATTATTGTTTAATTCCCAAATCAAATATGAAAAGCACCTTTACAGAAAAAGCTGACACGTTTTTATCGTATATTTTTTTCCTCTGACGAAGCACTGTCAATTTTTTCAGTCGTATTTAAAACGTGCTTTAAAATTTTAATTTACATAATTTTTAAACGAATATTTTTTGCGCTGCCATGAAACTTTATTAAAACAAACTGCAACTGTGCTTAAATATATTGAAACGTTACTAATGCTACAAACTTTATTAATTTTGTATTTTTTATACCATTTATGTTGTATATTCCACTGCTTCCCTCTCCAAAGTACCTTTCCAAATTCAATCAGCTCAATAACGTTGCCATATTAAATTATAACACCACATTCTCCACACTTTATATAATAATTTATGATTTTCCCATTATATCTATATTAAACATTTCCTTTAAAAGTTTATTATAAAAACAAACAAAAGGCGTAATTATAAACAAAGTTTACAATATACAATGTATATAATAATATATAAATTATTATAAATATTATTTTAATATATTATATACAATATATTAAACTACTAATTAAGTATATATGACTTGTAGTTATAATATGGGAATTAAGATACATAATTTTCAATTTAAGGTCTCATGGATGAAATAATATAAAATACATGAAATCTGTAATTTTATACAATAAATTAAAATTTTGCTTTCGGGTGCGATAAGTTTATTGTATTTTGATTTATATTAATTACTATTTTTCTAAGAAATGTCTATAACTATACAAATCTTCCTCCTTTATATTATACACTTATATGAGTAACGGAATATATTATAAAATATTACAAATAATACATAAATCATATAACATTTATATTTTAAAATTAAAATAACCTAGCTAGCAGATAAATGTATAATATAATTATGAAAACCAGCAATCGAAATACAGAATATCATATTAATATTTATAATGATAAAAAATATTATTTAAAATTTAAACACGATAAAGGGAGTAGAAAATTAATTATAAGAGTTAACATTACTATAACATAAATATATAATTTAATTAATTTTAAGAATAAAAAAACGAATAACAAAAATGACAGACGTACACTGAAAAAAATATAGTTTGTAATATTACCGTTTTTAACAGTAATGAAGAAATGCTTAAAAAAAGATGTTGGTGTTAAAATTTAAGTTTAATAGCTAATGTTTAAGTTTAGTTTATGATCACAATTATTACTGTTAAAACTGTAATTTTTCAGATTTGATCTTTACTTTTATAGCATTGCGTTACTGTTAAAACCAATATAATTTTTAGTTAAATGACATAATAATAATGAACGTTATATCTACTGTACACACAGAAACAAATTCGGTTATAAAAAGCTGACAGTTCGTTGTAAATAATATTAAAAACACTGTCACTCATGGACAAATCAAAATTTCAGGTAGATTCACTATAAAATTCAGTAATGTCTAAAATAATTGTAATTTCGCTCTGCCCGTGAGTTACTATGTTTTATAATATATACTGAATTATTAGTAATTTTTAATCGACTTTTTTTTCTGCGTGTATAATTGAATACATATAATAAGAAAGATTGCTATTAACGTAAAGTTTTTAATAGTTATTAAGATGATTTATCCTACTAATATGATTTCAATGCTAGCTATAATGAAAAATTGAATCTATAAATTCAATGCAATTAAATATAGGAATGCTACAATAATTACAATTCCGATTTGAAAACTGTTCAGCAAGAAACATGTTTTGTTGAATTTTAATTACAATAATACAATCGATATAATTAATTTGCATAATGATTTGCAGGAAATTTGAAATTCAAAATGTAAAAGCAAATATATTATGATTAAGATTAAGAATTTCTTAATAAAATTGTCTTACGGGAACTATGTATAAAGAAAATTACTTAATTAGAAGAATAAATCATGGTACACAATAATTCAACGTGGCAACGTCATTTGAAGTGTCGCGACTATCCTACAGTCCTTAACAATAGTGTATCGCACGCTTATTTCATCCCTCGCATACTCATTTTTACAAATCTCAAGATCGCATGATGACCCTCGTTTCTCTTAATTTGTTTTTATAATAAATATAATCAATGACTCGCGCTTGTATTTTACATTTCCGTTTCTCTTTTCCCATTTCTTTCATCAGTAACTAATTGATATTTTATTGTCGCATGAACTGTTATTATGGCATGACTGAAATGCCCGCGGACGGATCGCAACAGCGTCCAATGAACAGCTCCGAAAATACGATTGTCCTAAAGATCGTTCACATTGAATCAATTGAATCGGGTTTAGCCAAGAGGGAGCCATCTGCGAGCACTCGTCGTCCATTACGGATAAATACGTTTATCACGTTCGAAAGAGTTGCGATGAAAAAACGGGTGTCCATGAGCGTTCGATGATAAATCGACGTTTATCGAGATCAATCTATACGCGAGATTGATCCATCACAGTTAATTCTGTAAAATGATTTATCATATGTTAATGCGCTCGAGTTTTCTATACGTATGCTTTTGTGACTCAATCACAAATGACTAGCACACTTTCGGGCGAGCTGCCTTTGTACGTTAGTTGGGTTCTGCGATCAGAATCGCAATATTTTCTAGTGATGTGATTCTGTGAAACAAAGTGCCAACACACTTTTCATCTAAAACCCTGCTAGCGTACTTGTTAAGATTAAGATACATTAGCCGTTGGATCATTTGTTTATCCTAAGTTTATTTGCAAGTTGCTTCAAGAAATAGGTATCAATAAATTTTGCTCAACTGGTAAATTTCATATAAGCAGTGTGTAATATTTTTTATTGCAACTTTTTTAAAATGCTCCAAAGTACCTCGTACATTGGAACAAGGTGTGTGTATATAAGTCAAATGAATTTACAATTATCCAGTGATTAAAGGTACAATTTGCACGGTTAATCAGTTCACATAAATCAGTTCATCTAATTATAAACAACAATCACAAATTGCCTTTGGTTTATGAAATGATTATAATTTTATTAATACGATGAATTGATCGTTGAACAAAATTTAGAATACCTTGTAAAAGATTTGTAAGGTCGTATGAATGGTGAAATCTGGATTTCCATGTATTAATGTCTTCTTTGTGTGTTGCCTTTTTTGGATATAAAGCTTTACTGGAGTATCTAGGCACTTCGATGACAAAGAAAATAGAATTCCTCGCAATGTCGCTCATAACGTTGATGGACACCTAAACCAATGAAATGTCATCGTAGAAAAGACTGCATTCAATCAGCCTCGGTATTTAAGAGCTTAAAGGGAATGTTACTTTTCACTTTAGTTTTGGTTTTTGCTCGATTTAAAATAGGAGGCTGTATTAAACGCAATACAATTGAAAACACTAAATAACATATCGTTATGCTACTGATTTGAAACAAATAAAAATCTGTGAATTGTAAAAAGTAAAAAGTCATTTCAAATTTATCAAGCTACTTTTCAAAAACAAATTGCAAGTTATTTACTTTTATCGAATCCAAATTAAATGTTCAATTGATTATATAATATGAACCTGTATGATTGCGAAAGTAGCAATTTAATATTTCACAAGTATTATCCTTTGTGCCAAAATTGACTATCAATTATAAAATAAGTTATTTCGTCAGATTTGATTTTAGTTCAAACCCACGGTGTCAAAATTACATTACACATTGTATTAACTAATGATCAAAGGTCTCATGTAAATGAATATTAAATAAATGATATGCATAAACAATCATAAAATACATTGCACAGGTATTTATTTAAAAAATTCTGCATTGCAATAACTTAATAGCCTTAACTTAAAACATATATAGTAATATTTAAGTTATATTAAATATTAAATTTACAATAAATAAGATGTCACGCAATCTAAAAAATAATATCATTTGTATATAAAAAATGAATTAAAAGGACTTGGAATGTGCAGCACAAACTTGTAATCATACAGCGTCATATCTTCGAGACTATTTTTCTTCAATCAGTGCAAAAAAATCGTCCTCGTAAGGATAACAATGATAATAAATATAATAACAACAAACAAAAATACACACAAATCTAAACGTGTGAGCGAACACGCGGTCAATTTGCAAAATAAAATTATTTATAATAGATTTACCGCATTAAATTGAGCGGTGTTTTCAGATGGCGCCACCAGACGATTCAACTATAATGTTGCGACGAAAATGAGTGATTTTTAAGTTTACTATAATGTAATTTAAAACCTAAATTCACAATGTAGGATGTGATTATTTTTAGTGATAGTTGACCCTAACAACGATCACTTTGTCTGGTGTACGAACGCCAATCTGATAACATCGTAATTTCCTTAAGTTAAACCCCATCAGCGTCGCATCAACGGTCGTTAAGTTGCAATAATAATATGTTTCAAGTACTTAATACCATCGCATATAAAAACACACGTATACACACTGCGGAGAAATATAACCATTTATTTCACTTTTTATAGTCAATCTCTGATCATATGTTATCTATTTGTCGAAAAAAAAGTGAGATCGAGTCCGAAAACAATAACGTTCCTTGCACGCGCGCGAACTTGGTATATACTACTCATCTCGTTAAAATTACTTTGTCGATAAATCATAACGTACATCACCATGATATATAAATATATCTACGAATTCTTTATTCTGGTCAATTACACAACGCAATTAATAATGCAAAAAACGGAGTCAGGGTTAAACCCTGTCAACGATTTTATTCTCCTTCATTTCTCGTCAACCAAAGGGTAGCACTATTTGCAATATTTTTTTCCTTGTACAATATATTATTTATCTTTGTTTTTATATATGTGTAATTTACAAGCACATATACATATATTTAAATATGCATATATTAATCTTTGCGTAATTCTAAATATTAGTTTCTTGTTTCTCACAATGTTCATTTACGTGATTTGCGACTCACTTCGTTCCAACCTACGGAACTCCTAATTGTTGATAACAAAAACGCTTGTTGCAATATGTTTTGTCTCATAAACGATACATTTTATTCTTATTTTAAATTAATATTGGTTACTATTCAGAATAAATATAATTATAGCAATAGAAATTATGGTATTTATAATATAATCATCTCTTGTTGACTATTTTATATGTACAGAATTATGGTACAAGTGTGGGATCACGAATGAGCGCGGTGCTTCCTTTTTTATTAATCAAACACGACCACAGATATTTTTCTAGAACTTAAAGTTAACATAACAATTCTTATATCAAATTTTCAGATGTAAAATAAAATGTTTATTTTGACACTCGTTTTATATATTTTGCATTCATGACGAGATACTGATTCGTTCAGTTTTTCCCACGATATTTAATTTGTATATAGCAATTCATATAATAAATACATTGAATTAATAAAGGTCTATTGCGTTAGGCAATTTATAACTATAAACTGGCTTTGATTATAAAGATATCATAAATTAAATTCCTATTATATTGATTGAAAGTTTCACATTGACATATATAGAATATAGACTATAAAATATTTAATGAATATTGTATTAATGTTTTTGAACATAAAAAGCATAGTCAAAACATTGATAATCAAAAATAAAACAGTAAAGAAAAGAAGCCCAATTCTAAACAAATAGCTATAAGCATCGCGCTCACTTCGTGTATATTATTCGACCCAATATTACAATAATATATGTTTATTTTGTACTATATATGATCTTTATGCAACGATCCAATTGATTGCATTTTGGTACGATGTATTAATTTTTATAACAACTTGTATTTTCTGCTGACTACCGTGCATTCCGGTGTCAAAAGACTTTAACTGTCACTATTACTGTCTTTTTGGTATTCGTTTTGGTATCGGCAATGACTATAGATACACCGAGCCAACACAAAAAGACCGCGTGGAAATTCAGATTTCTAAAATTCGTGTATATATAGTCATCGAAGAGTAACAATTCGAAGTTGTATAGTACAAATTCATTGATATGAAGTACACTGATTGCCTGAAACGTTGAACGAGCTATGGTTTTTCAAGAAATGCAAACTAGTCAATCAAAAAACGCCAATAATACCACTCTCTGTCTAAGATTTTATTTTTAACAAACAGTTTCACAAAGCGCACAACAGAAACGGTACGCTCTCAAAAATGCAAGCACCATTCAATATAAGAATTTGCCCGAAAATATGTCGGTTCATCTCGAATTGTCACACGCCCCTTTAGGATAAAAAATATATATATATTACTCTTATTTGACTTTTTTCTTTTTAAATTGTTTAATTTTATTCTTGAAAAATGCATAATCGTTCCACAATTTATCATCATCGTTCTACAATTAAATAGTCGTCGTAGAATCAAAAATGTCTAACAATACTCGTTTGCCTTCGCCTCAACGTTTCGCATTCCTTGATTCATGTAACAGTACCGCTAATAACATATTAAAAGTTTCCGTATATACAATAGCACAATACAATACGACGCAGCGTTTAGCGCGACTTCAGTCTCTTTCATTTGGATACGCTTCACAGTATACGCACATAGTTTTGCTTACGATGTGTCTCTCGAAATGTCCACAATTTTCTCACACATTCTAACATTCTGTTCATTCCTAATAAGGTCCGTGTATATGACGATACTCGTTTTATATCACTGACAGACGTTCATACACAAAATATCACTGCGAGTCCTAAAATTATGTTTGTCCCTTGATTTTCATTCATTATTTTAGTCCCTTTCTTAACATTCTGCGGGCTATTAGCTGACCAACGAGAAATTAACGAGCCATGCTGCATTCAGACTCAGACCATCCCGATAATTAGTTATTAGGTTCGCGTGGTTCGTGACGTGCGCGGAGCTGACAAGACAGGGCATTACAGCTTCTTAATTTTGACTAGAACTGACGGGAATTTCTGCCAAGAAATCCTTAAATTATGGCGACTAGATACGACTTTTGTCGTTAATTATGGCACTACGTTGTTTTTCCTAACCCAAGACAGCCACTTTAAAATGTAGCCAACTTCTGTATACAATTGTACATACGGAGAAGCTTCGTGGTTGAAAAAAGAAGAGAGAAACCAGTTCTCAGGCACCTAAGTCTACAGAAGCAATGACACACGTAATTAAATTAACCCCGCGAATCAATCATTTTATGGACTAGAAATACATTAGGTAAATCAAATTATTAAACGCTTCAATTGTTACATATACGCGAGTCAATTCTGACATCAACTCAATATCTTAATATTTGTTTCTTTTTTTGTCGCCAACTATATCTTGGCGAATATTGTATTACAAAATTTGATCCAACCAAAAAAAGCATTATCTGATAATTGTTAAAGCAGTTTTTCAATTTTACGATTAAAATCTCAGAAGCGATTCAAAAATCAAACCTAACCATTGTTGAGGTACGTATGCGTATGCTTTAATTTGTAATTCGGTTATTGACAACAATGGTAAGGATTGATCAAAGTGGCAAAATTTGCGATACTCGTGTTTCTGACTAGCTGACGTGCGCGTTTTCATAAGTTTTACTTGAAAACGGCACGTATGGTTTATCCTGGCATACCCCAGCCTTTATTTCATTCTCGTGCAATCAATTGTAATAAGAAATAAATGCCTTGTCGTCGCTCCGCAAAGTGTCACTAAATCTAATTATTTAATAATGGATTTATAAATATCATTTGTATGAATGGATCAAATAAAATGAGTTGGTGGCAAGGACGGTTGCATATCGTCGCGTATCGCTCGTCACCGAATTAACAGGATGGTCCCAAATCTGACGTAGCATTCAGAGAATTAAATTTACGAAAACTGTAAATCCTCTTCTGGTGACTCGTCCTGGTATTCCTCGTGGTCAGACGTATGTCACAAAACGTCCGTGCCCTGACGAGAACTAATGCCGATCGTTGGCGAGAGCTGACCTTCATCTATCGTAACGGCTTTCGGGTCTTCATCCTTCCATTTGTCCATCGATCGTCGTCTTGCATTCATGAAAAAGTTACCAACCGTTGTCGGCTCCAGACCCAATTGCCGAGCAATCGTCACTTGCATCTCTTTCGAGGGCCTTTTCGTTTCCTAAAAATTACCAACATCAATTAGAAATGAATACAAACGTATACTAATTCTGTGTCGGTATTTCAAATTGTATAGCAATGGGTTACATTATATAAACATAATAACACAAAGACATTATTTTTCACAATTTAATTGTAAAAAGCCAATAACTATCGTCAATTTTTACTATACTTTTTTTTCTAGCAAAACTAGTATTTAAAATAGAAAAAAATCTATCAAAGATTATGTTTGTTCTGTGGAACAACAACTTTTCTTTTATTATACTAATGAAATACCCCACACAGAGAAAAATTTCTGGTAACAATTACCAGAATTTATGGTAATTGTTACACAATTGTCTTTGACATCATCATTTTGGTAAAGCTAAGCATGTATTACTGTAACAACTTCCAGAATTCTAGTAATAACCACCATAACATGTTCACCATAACCATAACATAAAATTAACATAATTCACATAATTCACCATAACATAAAAGAATAGTATTATCAAAGATTTTTTTTTCTCAGTGCAAGTGAAGGATGTCGCGTCCGTGAATCTATTTTCTGTATTCATTTTACGAATTTATATTTTATGGATTCTTTATTAATCTGTTGTTAAAATACCAAATCCCTGAGATGAAAGGATTTTTTTAATAGTATATAGAGCTACATATAAAATTAATAGTCAAAAAGTGACTATGATGCGTTTGACCAGTACTGGTTCAGTAACTGCTGCGAACCGTAATGAATTCTAGTACGTAAACTTGGTTCAAATTTTATTGGTAATAACGTACCGACGCATATAGTCATAAAAAATAAAATTAATAAATATTTCTTTTAATTAATTGTCTGTATAAGTACTAATAATCTTTTTTCAAATTGAAATACATGAACACGAATAATAAAAAAATACGACTTTCGAAAATAAAATTGAAAAACGTCAAATAACTCGCGATATGCATTTTCAATATTCTTCTTTTCATTAAAATTTCAAATCACATTTCATAATTAAGTACATCCGATTTAATTTTAAATTTTTCATTAAGGGAGACAACTGAACATTTTATGTTGCGAAAGAAAAATATTTTTAGCGATAGGGGAAAATCATCTCCATTATGCATCGCGTATCAGTATTTAACGAAAAAAAATGCTGCTACCGAAAAAAATATTTCTCTCCTATCAAATATGCATACATCGTGTAACGCGGCAAACGTTTTTTAACATAATAAATTTAAATTTCCTGAACAAGTTAATTTGAGTGAGTCGCTGTTTCCGTTGCACCAACAAGGCGAACTTAAAATACGATGTTATAATAACAAATTCATCGATATTCAATGCATTTTATTTTAAATTCTTACATCAATTGCAATAATAATTGTTCGATCTTTACGATAATATGTGACCAATGTTTTATTTGATAATGCTTAAAATAATTTATCAGTTAATACTTAATATAGAAAATCAAAAATGTAAAAATTAATTTAACGAAAGATGCAATTATTTGGATAACATTTATGTTTCAGTAATCGGAAGGCTTATAAATATTTTTATACAGTATTACGTTGTAATGATTGCAAAATATACATAGTAAAATAATATAACCGGTTTTTTAATTCCAAACAAGTTGTCAGAAAGAAGGAGTGTCCTGTATATTTGGAGCAAATAGAAAGAAATCATCGAGATGATAGGAGACAGACAAAATTATCTTGGATAATCAGAATGCTATGTGTACTCGAAGAACAGCTTACGAAATTATTCAAGACGGATCAATAGTTGGTCGTTCAGTTGACGCGCGACAGAATTCAACTATCTACAAATGTGCACGCGAATGCGCAGGCAAGGGGTATTACCTCCGATCACGGAACCACGCCGAGATTCATTGATTCGTTACTAAATATTTGCATTCAAAAACTATCGAATTTCGTAGCAAATATAAACATCTGAGGTAGAAGCATGAGCGATCTGGTATTTTTTCTTAGCAGATACGATTGCGCTTTGAAACATCCCGAATTAGCGTACAAAACGTATAGATAACAAATAATCCGTCAGAAAAAAGCGCGTAAAACTCTTTACATGTCAATATATCCACTGCATGTTTTCTCGATCTATCATCTTTACTTGTAATGAAAAGTAGTTTAATCCAATCAGCATAAAATCTCAAATTTCGATGTAATTTGTCAAAAAACAAAATACAAACATAATTAAGCAAAATATGAATCATATATAGTATAATTGTCGATGTTAATTTAAACAGCATAAAAAGTGTCTCATCACAACACGTCTACAGCTTTACGCATTATCAAATATTAATTTATAAATTTTTAAAAGTTCCGTAAAATATGATGTAGTCTCCTCTAGGACCTTATAAATTAGAATTTTGTTTAATTCTTAGATAGGGGTTATGCAAAGCTCCCCCCCTCCCCCACACATTACCGACAATGATGTGACGAAAAGTCGCATTTCTGTCAAATTGTGCTTACAAATTTTGTACGCGCATAATTGTAATTACGGCGTCCAAAAGATTACAACAACATGTATATGCCCACCGATTAAAATTAGGCGCTCTATTTGGGCGCCTAGTTTCGGGTATACAAAATCTATTTTTACCTAACATTGAGCAGAAGCCGTTTTCCCGGCAGAGTTACGGGACCGGGAAGGGGGGGTCCACTCTTCATCGCTCCTCCCTTTAAAAAACTCCCTTGTAGCAAAACTCGTTTACGAGAATAGGGGTCGCAGCCCCGTATTTTATCATAGTGTCTTCAAATGCAACTTTAAAACGTCCTTGCGTTTAATCATATAATTATATATAATAATATATATATATATATATATATAAGCCTTACGTTAGCATATTAAAAAACAATTTACTTTTGCTAATAGTAAATTTAAACAAACTTAATTTAACAATTGCGAAATGCAGCTTGGTTAACAACTAATATTAATAAAAAACATGTCTTTTTCGAAATATTTTATAATCCACATATGATTTATTAAAC
>JABFQC010004986.1:0-12093 GCA_022817085.1 Psilanteris sp. ZL-2020 | reverse complement strand
AATTGTGGAAGTGAGTTGAGACGACGGTAAGCAGACAGCGTAGTGTCGTAGGCAGCGCCAGGTGTTGAAAAGTGAAAGGATTAGCGATAGAAAATGTTGACGCGGGGACGGGGATTGTTTGCAAGATTTAAAAAAAGGGGAAGGTGGGTGAATTCCGAAGACAACGGAAGCCAGCGGTGCGCCAAAGGGGTAACCACTTTTTCGGGGCGATGAGGAGGAGCACCCAAAAAAACAAACGCCCCCCCACCCTTCCTCCGCCTCCAATTATTCATCGAAGCAACCGTATAAATAATGTATACATATTTACGGGACGGAAAAAAAATAAATAAAAAAGCCACCGTAGAATTTCAATAAATTACGTGACAATTGACATTATCCGATCGAGTTCGGTCGTTGCATAACGATCCGCATTAGAAACACACGCAGTGTCAAAAAAAAAACAAAAAAAAAAACAAACAAAAAAATCGTCGTTTACTCGTCGTGAAATGGGAAGACTCGGAACTTTCTTTTTTCCCCGCCGAGCGGTACAACGTCCAACGGTCTCGTACGAGACGATTCAACTCCGATTCCGTCGCGCGGACGTCCTCGCATTCTAATACGAGATCGTTATCGTTCGATGGGATCGACGCGTTCGGGAAAAGTCGAGCGGAGAAACCGAAACGACGAAAGCGCGCGGGATCGTCCAAAGCAATTGACCAATTTGCGGCACGAGGCGACCCGACGCAACGCGCGAATTATTATTTCGATCGAGCAACGCGTGTCCAGACGGATTATCGCCGAGAGACGCAGCGTCGTCGCAATTATATATGATTCGAGTATTCGTTTTGATTGGGCGAATTTAGGTCCGCGCGGCGACGACCGATTTCGCGCCGCTTCGCCGACGACGACGCTCGATAATTCGACGAAGTCGCGGGGATCGGGTGCGCGCGCGCATCTGTATCGGCCGTAGCGGTTTTTGGCCGCGTCGCGGATCTTGCGAGCGTTTTCGGTCACGTCGACGTTGGCACCGAATTTTGTTCGGTCGGACGTCGTCGCGAAAACGACACGATTGGCGAGACGCGTGTTTTGGGTTGGACGATTCGCGGCGATTATGTTGACCGGAACCGGCGCAGAACAACAGCCGTGGAAGCAACGCTGCGTTTGCTGTAGTGGAATAATGAGTCGGTTGACAGCAGCGATAAAAGGGATTCGGTTTCAGAAAATGTTCATACGTCCGCAATGAGAGTTAAGTTGTACGATTTGGATGGTTTAATGTTGCGCGCGGTGGTTGACGACGAGTACATTTTAGGTATATACGATTATGGTTTGCAATGGGTTTAGTTGTGGTATATATAGTAAAGGGTATATGGTAAATTACAAAACTTGTTCAACGATTTTTGGTTTAATATTTTTATGAATTCGTTTAAAAGGGTGTTCGGTAATTTATTGTTACAATTTTGAATTCATTTTTTTATTTAAATACAAATATAACCATAATTGTTCCAATAAAATCATATTATCCGAATGATTTCAACGCATTTTTATACACGATGATATAGTGTTCCAGTTACAATTTACATTGTTTCTATTACAATATAACTTTCTCATTGCATCGGAAGCAGATGTGACTCAGACATCTTGACTCGGGATTAGTCGCTCAGACGAACGACATAATCCGTGGATTCCAACACAACTAAATAAACAAAACAAAAAAAGCAAAACAAAAAAAAAAAGAAAACAAACAACGCAATTATCCGTAAACCAATCTCGTAACGTAATTGCCAAATTTACGCGCCGCGAATGAATTAACGGCCGTCAAAGAATGCCGTTCTTTCGAGCAAGTACCGGATGCGTCGCGAACCTTGGGCTTCTTGTTACGCGCCGCAACGACACGCGTTACGAAAGACCGCGGCGCGCTATTTTTTTTTCCTCCGATCAAAACCGTTGCGCGTCGCTGTCGAACCCAAATCGGCGAACGCGCCGCGCAACCAGAAATTCCCATCCGTTCAATCAAAGTCCCGGAAAAGCGCGAACCGGCAGAACAAAACAGCCGTCGCCGATCGTCGAACCGGTCGCTGGAAAATCGTCCGACTCATCGCAACGAATGCCTCGGCCAAGCGTTTAATTGTGCAAGAATCAAGATCAGTTTTCTAATGTTATACAACGCCGTCGACGGCGTTTCGTCACGGCGCGACTTTTACGAGTCACGGATTTCCCAACCCGTGGAAATCGGCGATCGGTCGCAGAAACGCCGCGCCGATCGCTGCCCGCAACCGAGCCGACTCGTCCGCCGTCTTATTTTTATCCGCGCGATGGATATATATAATTGAATGTGAATAGTCTTTATAAGGTCAGGGCCCGCTAAATAAATCCACGCGTAAGCATTCCACGCACCGATTTATATAACGCGCGAGTGTGTGCGTGCGCACGTATACACACGCGCGCGTACGTAAGGTTAACGCGACGCCCACGACGGGTGACGAGAGCCGAGGATGTATCACTTTCAAAACGTGTCACACTTGCCCCGAGTCAAGTCGATATGTGTAACGTATCCATCCTCGCGGTCAAATCGACCGCCCGGACCCCGCTCCCGCGCGGCGGAGGGGTCCTTTACCTTCTCCCGCGTCGCGCTCACGGTTCCAGCGCCGTTGCTTAATTGGTGGCGTCTTTTTATGAGCGTTAAATATGTATATATATATATATATATATATAAAGAATGAAAAAAGACGCGACGCGCGATAGTTTAATCGCGTTTTTGCGCCCGGCAACGGGTGCTTTTCATTAAGTCGAGCGTTTTACGCGAAACCGTCGTCTGGGCGCGAGTCGCGTGTTTTATGGACGATATACCGCGGGTCGAGTTGGTGACGACGCAGTCGAGTCGGAGGATGAATCGTCGGCCTTGGATACCGATTTTCGTCAAGCCAATCGCGCCGACTTTACGACCGAATTTAATACGTATGAAGATATATATATATATATATACATACATATATCAATGTATATTCGTTTTATTTCTGATTGTAGAAAACAATTCACGAAAAATTGCATCAATGTTAATAGTTTTTAGGTTAACTTAAATTTCATATTTATATACTTATGTCTTTGCAAAAATTAAAATGATTGATGTATAAGGGATTATAATGTACTACATATTTGGCAATGCAGTGTGCTTATAAACACACGTAAACATACGTATATATATACATACGAATATTATTTCGTTTTGTCGATCTGAAGTTTACAGCCGAAGGTTTAAACATCGAGAAAACGCAACGGAAAGTCGCCGACTTTTTCAATCTTATCCAAACGTGCGACTGATTTTTGGTCCCACGCCGCGGCGCAACTTCGACGTTGATTACCGATCGAACCCTCGTTGCCGCTCGAAGACACGTACCTGTCCCGGTGATTACTCGCGTAAAGAGGTGTCGGATCTCGGCTTCAACTGTTATCCAATTCATTGAGTCACCGCGCGGAATATAGAACGACTTTGAGCGTAGTCTGACTGGTGTAAATTATATGGTGCGAACTCTTTGTATGTAAACATCACCTATTATGTACATTTTCTTCGGCGATTAGAAATTCATACGCCGGCTGATGCATCTCCGTCTTCTTGTAATAATTATAGAGTCGACCGCGCAGTCAAAGTCAAAACTCGCGGCGAACAAACGAATCTGTCCGAGGATCTGATAAATTACAAATTGACGTATATGCTCGCGGCTTAAGCGTGGTACTAACTATAACGCAAATTATAACGTAATTACGTAACGCGCGTTCCGCGCACCCGATTAACATACAAAACAAAATATCGTTCGCGTTCGCTCGCAAACAGATAATTAAACGCGAGATCCCCGCTTTCCGTTTTCCGTGAATGAAATCGCTCGTGGTACGTCTATATACCGGCCGCGCACGCACGCCCATCGTAGTCGTCGAGGATCGGTTAAAAATCGGCCAGGGATCGGTTGAAGATCGGTGAAAATTGGTCAGAGCTCGTCGGGATCGGTACCAAAGTCGTCCGGCATCGGTCGAAAATTGATCGGGATCGGCCGAAAATCGGTCGAATCGGTATATACGCCGATTCGCGAATTCCTCCGTTCCGGCAAAACCAACACCTCGGCCATAACTCATCCCGCAAACGTCCGCCTAAAACAGTAAAACGCCGCGGACTGGCTAAAACCGTTCGGTCGATTAACTAACGCGCGTGTTTACGGTCCCGACCGAGGCTTGCTTAAACATAATGAATACTTCGTTAACTATACATCTAACGCCGACAATTCATTTTTCGCATAAAGTACAATCGCAATTGTGACGCAGGCGGATATAAAAGGTGTGATAAATTAAACGCGCGTATAAACGTCATAAAAGTGTACAGTGTAACGCGGCGCGGTGCGCGATTGAGAGAGACCGAGCGAGCGCGTCAGCGGTGCGGTGGGAAGAGGACAGAGATAGAGAGATGGAGAGAAAGGGGGAAACAGAAAAAGATTAACCCGGACGTTCCAAGTCAATTTGTTAAATCTCGCGTTTTGTTGTCAAACGTAGGCGCGCTGTTTGTTAGCCTTTATTGGATTTTCTATAAATTCTCCCGTCGATTTCGAACCACCCTGGGAGCGTTATTTTTAGGTTATCCAATCATTAACCGTCTTTTGGATTTTGTTGTGTTTTTATGTTTTTTATCTTTTTTTTTTGTTATTGCAGGCGGGATTAAAGGATAATTGCGAGAGAAGATGATCGAACAAGTGGTTCGTGTATATACTGCGGTGTTCTCGGTATTATGTACTTTGAAGGGAGAAAAAGGAAGTTTGACGCGCAAAAGTCAAAAGTCAAGAGAAAAGAAAAAGGGAACGAGAAAATGTTTACTGATAATCACGTTGATTTAACAACTTTGTTACGTAAGATAATTAAAAAAATTTATTGAGTATTGCGTAGATATTTAAAAACAACCGTCATAGCTCAATTTCAATGCCATAAATCGAAATCGTAAGCGTAATTTCGGTTTGATAATAATTATTCAAACAATCGCTGCGAACCGATGCCAAGCCCCGTTTTTACGTTCCGCTTATCCGCGTGGAAAATTTCTACCACACATTTTTCTTTTCGCTACGACTCGGGATTCCGAAAAACAACCTTCAAACGCATTACAAAACCGCGTTCGAAATCGGAGTGCCGATCTCCGCGTATTATAAACGAAACGCGTCCTTCCGCGAGGGCGTGCTTTCGTTTGTTTATCGCGCTCGTGAACGTCGCGCCAAACCATTCGGAGAATTCGCAGCGATTGAAAAAAGGCCAAAACCCTAAACAATATCCCCGCGGCTTAGTGTGACGTACTCGAATACAGAATCGCCGTTAAAAAAACCGGCAACCGCGTTAAAGCGCGATGCGACTGCGCGAGAAAAAAAAAGGACAAAAACAAAACGAAAACAAAAACAAACAGGATAAAAGAAAAACGGCCTTTATCCGCGCCTGCGGAGCGCGGCAGCGTCAGCCCCGCGCAGTGAAAAACGAAATTAATAAGGACTCGCGATAAGTGACGGCGTCGTAAAAGTTAAGCAACGTTGCCGCAATATTCGTGGCATTGAATTGGCCGCGCGCGCAGAATCTGCATAAAGAGGAAATAACGGCCGAGTCGCACGCTGCGCCAAAACAGTATCTCACAATCGAAGGAATAGCAATTTCTGCTCGCAGAATCCGTCGCCGCGCATACGTATATACGTATATGTATATACACACATCTATCAATTGCGGCCGAAATTCGGCCCCTGCGGCGTTTTTTATTATCATTTCGCGGGGTCTATCGCGCGCGGTTCGTGGCGCGCTCGCGGAGATGCGCGCCTCGTCGAGCCGCCAGACGGAGACGTTTCCGCCGATAATGCCGCGCGAGCGGATTGATATTGCTTAACTGGTGTACGTACGTGCACCGAAGTGTTGGTGAATGCGCGCGGCCGCGTGTGTGCGTGCGCGCGCTGCATCGCTCGCTGGCGACTTAGAAAGGGGAAGTTGGATTCGAAGACGGGGCGGGGAGGGGCGGCGGGCCGACGCGGTGCTAAAAGAGCTGCGCGGGGCGCGGGACGGCCGCACGGACGGGAGGTGCAGCGAACTCTCCCAAGGCCTAGCGCGCGCCCCCTCTCCGACCCGTTGATGCACGCGGCTGTCTCGCTCCTATCTGACGCTCTCGCTCCTTCTCCTCCTGCCGGTCTTTCCCCAGCAACTGCAATTGTGCGACTCCGAGAAGACTCCGCGCGAAAATCCGGACCTGAAAAGCCGCGCGCCCGTAACGCCGATTCCGACGGTCGACGCCACTGCGACGCTTTTACTTTCGTCTCGGTCGACGAATCGTCCGCGAATTCGTCTTCGTCCGGGTTCGTTTGGGCGCGCGACACCGAGAGGCTTCAAATATTTCGCGGCATATTTTTTATTCCGGCCCAAGTGTATCCCCGACTGGCACGTGGTTGTGTGAATATTATGTATGTATATATGTTTGTATGGATGTATATTTATGAATATATATATATATATATATATATATACAAACGTACACTCTCGTCTACCTGCATTCCCCGTGCAGACGCGTTTTTGCAGTTTCATATTTGTTTCGGCATTTTCCGCGCCGCGAAACGCATCCCTGCATTCTGTACGCGATGATCCTTCGATAAAACTTTCGGCGTTGCGTCACGGGCCGCACGAAAAACGCGCTCCTTCCCAGCCGTCGTGTTCGAATTTTTTCCCCGCGCTTAATATTTTTTCGGCCGCGCGCGGTCTCGATTTGCCAGCAAGAAGCACCAACTCCTCGTTCGGGTTTCGAACATTCCAGCGTACGTGTTGCGTAAGCTCCGTTTACCTTCGTCCAAAGCGCGTGCAAAATTTTCAGTCGTTTTTTGTTTTGCCGCGGCTTAACTCCGACCAGTCTCTTTTGCAATCACTGACGCAAATTCGGCGCTTTTTCTTTCCCCGTGTCTGGCGCACGAGAATTTATAATAACAACGGAAATTAACCGGCCACAAAAACTCTCGTTAATAAAGTTCGTTCGTTTATCTGTTGAATCGGAAAACTTTTCTCGTTAACTCGACGCGATCGAGCGCGCAACTCCGCGTCGCGCGCCGCCTTCGAGGAACCAATTTAGGTTCACAAAAAGCCGCATCCGTCGTGCGGGATAATTTCCGCGCGATAACCGGCTCAAATTTTGCGATTTGAAAAGCGCCCTCGTCTGATACGGCCCTGCGGCGCGAATTCCGCGCGCGAAATTCTTCCTCGTTTTCCCGCTCATCGTCGTTCATCTAAATTTCGTTCGAACATCCACGACCATCGATCTCGCGTCAACTTTTTCCATCGCCGTAACTGCGTCAAGTTTCGTCGAAAAAGCGCGACGCGACGGCGTTTTTCGTGACGGGCATTTGCATTCGTTCGCAAGCGAGAGTAGCACAGACTTTTGGCCGAGCGAGGCCGAAAATGATTTATGCGATGCTCCGAGATATGATTCTGCACAATTTAAATCGCCGGCCTTGATTTGATTTGAAAGTCACACACGATCGTCGTCGTCAATTTAAAAGCAATCAATTACGCCGGGCGGCCGTAAATCGCGCCCGGCCGCAAATAACGGACGCATCGATCGCGCGCAAATTTATCGGACGAAGCGCGAGGCGTGAGTTCCGCGCGCCGTTATCGGCGGACGGCCCCGCCGCGCCCCGCGACAACCGATACGTCATTCGGTTCTATAATAATACGCGCGATAAAAGTGCTAAAGTCGGTACTTCCTCTTTGAAACCGCGGCGACCTTCGGCGGACGAAAAACAAACGAAGCCGAACGGCGCGGTCGGCGGCAACAAGCGAAATGTCACTGGACGCGTAGTGCTAAGCGCGGTAAATGCCCGAATCCGGTCGTCATAAGCGGAAATCGCGTGCGTATCAACGCGACCGAGCGTGCGCACACGGAATCGCGTTCCCAGCCTTTAATTGGGCGCGTCCTTCTTCGGCCATTGTCGCGATGCGGCGCGCGGCGTTGCGGCCGCTCGCGAACCCATTTCCCGTTCGGTTTTATGCATTTTCGCGCGTTCTCATGACCAGACGCCGCGACCTTGCCCGTCTGCCGTGCGACGGCGTTACGCGCGACGTGCCGCGACCGCCTCCGCGCTCGTCCACCGGCCGGTCGCGCCGACGAAAAAAGTCGACACAAAAACGAACCCCGGAAATTTCGAAAGACGAACGCGCGCTTACCAGTCGCGCGCGAGAACTACGGAATTCGGTACGGAAGAGCGCGGAAATTCGCGACTTCCGGCCGATCGAAAGCGAAACCGATTTCGCGACGAAAACCGACTGGACGGCGTTTCGCGTGCAACGCAGCAACAACAAAGCGAACGATTCCGTTTCGTCCGCGTTTTTCGCAGGAAACCGACGTCTCATCGATCTTTTTCCGAGCGCGCGACTTTACACTTTCGTGACTCAAGGTGACTCGCCGCGAATACACACGCGGCGCTTTGTTCGCGCGATCGTTTCGTTATTTGCGCGTACGTACGTACGCGCGCGGTCGGAATATCGGAAAGTTTCGAAAAACGGTCGTTTGGATTTTTACGAAATGGTCGATGGAAGGGCGGGGGGCGCAAAGATTGTTCGGGGATTTTTCGGTCGGCGACGACGCGCGTCAACCTGGTGACCGCGATCGACCTATTTTTGAAAGCGGGCGCAAAAACGCGGGGACAACGGCGAGCGGCGGAAAAAAAGACGAGGAGGAGGCGCAGACGGAGGAGGAAGAATGCAAGACGCGGACGGTCGGGGGGAGCGGCCGGAGGGAACACGAGGGGAGAAGGCTTCGACATTCGAGGCTCGCTTTTTCTTCCACTAGGATGCAAGCGACGCATGTCCAGATTCCACGGGTCGTAACTTTTCCACTGGCAGAATCGCGCCGTTCGCGCTCGCCGATCGACGAATCAGCCGAGGCCGATAATCGATATTTGTGTCATATATATATATATATATCGGCAGAGATCGGCGGTGCAAGGCGCGATTTACGGCAATATTCGCGGCAGTGTTTACGGCGAGTAAAGCCCGAAAGCGCGCGACTCGTCGAAGCCGCGCTCGTCACCTTTTTCGTATTCGCAGTCTCGCAAGCCGAATTATCGGATTGGCGTCGATATGACACAGAAACGCACCGCGAATAGAACGAAAGCGGCGTCCTTTGTCGAGAGATGCGAAAAGGCGCGCGGCGCAAAGTTTAAAATAAACGCGTGTAACGTTTGCGTTATGTAAAGGCTTTGTTGAAAAAGGAAAGATAGAGAGAGAGAAAGAGAAAAAGGGGGGGGGGGAGAAAAGAGGGAGAAAAGGCGAAAAAAAGCGGGGAAGGAAACAGAACTGGAAACGCGGCTTTGGTCGTTTCGAAAAACGGACTGGCCTTTTTGCGATCCAACCTATTTTAAATAGGATCCGCGTCGTTCGGTATCGCGATGCGCCTTTAAATCGAGATTTTATCGTCGCGTTGTAACAAAATAAATGACGTTTGTTATCTTTTTATTCGCAGCCACAATCACTTCGCTATGACGATATCAGATGCAAATGAAGCATTAAAGTTTAAATTCTTATGCTTTTCGGGACGGCTAATGTGCGCGCGAGAAGGGGCGACGAAAAAGGAGACGCTCGGCGGTTATTAATATCCTTAATTAAATATAGTTTCGCTGAAGCTCGAACGCGCGGCGCGGTGTAATTAATACATAAGCAAAAGTCGCGTTCAAGTTACGCGCTTTTCTCGCGGCCGAAACGCGGAATCGAACCGCGCCACGGACGTTCGGTCGCCGTCGAGGATCGATTGGAAAAATACCCGCGCGACTTATTTTTCCGAATTATTTTCTTCCCCGCGCGCGAATACGCGTCGCGCGTAACGAAGGAAATGCATAAACGACCGCGCACAATACGTAATCAATGTATAAAGTAATGAAGTCAATTTCTGGAAACGAACATGGAAAACAATTTTTATATCTAAGTCGCGATAAAATATGGCGGAAGAGTTTACTGAGCTCTTTATTTTTCAAGACATAAAAAGTGCACGAGAGATATCGTCCGTTTGAGTCGAGTGATAAGTCGTAAATAAGAGTTAAAGACTCGGCATTGAGTGACTAACAGAAAAAGAAGAACGAGAACGCTTGGTTTTGTCAAGTGTGTCAATCAAAGCTCGTGACTGATTCGGCCACGATGAATTCTGCATGCCGTTCGATAAAAGAGAAACGCACTTTAATATACACGCGGTCGACACTATATCGGCATCCCATATATACGTGCCCAATCGGATCAGATATACGCGTCGAATAATATATATAAATATAACATTTATATCAATACGCTATATATATATATATGTAACCTTTTATCGCAATTATAACACATTTAAATAATTGCAACTGATAAGCGGTTTTCTTGCTCGCGCGTATACGGCGGTTGCATTTTTCTGCGGACGATAATCAAAGCGCGTTAATAAACTCGAACTTCGTTGAGGTAATCGGCTGAAAACAAACGATCGCTTGTTTGACGTGACTGCCACTGTTTTGGCGCTTCGTAATACACTTGTTCGAACGTTGCACGTATATGCGCGCGTGTATATATATATATATATATATACGTACATCGATGTCTGTGCATAGACGTGTATACAAGAGCGAGAGTGTGACGAAAATAGCGCGACTCGCGGTTTCCATAAACTTTATTATATATCCATTAAAATTATGGATATAATTAATTACGTAGTGTTGCATCGTTATGGAATTAGCCACCGGCATAGCATGTGTCACGCAGTATGTGTTTACATCTATGACTACAATTGTGTGTGTGAGATTCAAATTTATTGCACTTATATATTTTTATCAACTTTAATGCGTAATCTCTTTGCATTTTATTAACTATTATGTGTCATACATAAGACGGTTGCGAATGTAAAATTACGAGACAATTTGGTTTCATTTTGTTATATTTGTCAATATGTGCGGGGATTTTGTGTTTGATATTTTGAATGATATTTGATATAAATGATATTGTTAATATATATTAGTATAAATAAGAAAACCGAATTTGTTAAACATCGTCCTGTTGTATGTAATATAAATGATTATTAACATTATGCATTTTTCGAAATCTTTTTATTATTATTATTATATAACTAAGAAAAACATAGCATTTGCATACAAACATAAATATTTATATATAAAATGGCACGCGTCAAATAATTTGAACATTTACCTGTAATAAAAGTATGTCTATGTATTACACGTGTATCCATATACACATATTTTGTCGCAGTAAACAGACCACAGACCTTGTAGCCATATACAGGATTTCTTTCGATTGGTATATATACAAATTTCAAAACTTACGTCGACGTGACTGAATTACGATTTTAGACAATTTTAATTAAGCAGGTGTCAACGCAAACAATAGTCACCCCCACAAACGGAAGATTCAATTTTATATGTCGCCCTATAAATCAGAATTATACGGCTAAAAACCCGAGGCATAATTTTTCTACAAAATTTTGAGCATTATTGAGATCTATTGGAGTTTTTAAATATTATCATTTTTACATATTAAAAATGATCTCCAATCATTTTTACAATCATGAGCATTCATTGAGCATATATTATATTTTTCCAAAATGCTCCATAGACCTCTTATTGAAAGAATTATTCCTCTTATTTTAATAATTAATTACTTATTACGACATTTGAACAGCCAAACTCAATAATCAAACTTATTAAAATAATAATTAAATAAAAAAAATTAGAGGAATTTTTTAATATTAAGATACTTATAATAAAAAAAGGACTATTACCATATATTTACAAGTAACTGATAGTTTTATTGATTCGTTACAAATATCTTTAAACATTTCATGAGACATATTAACAACCTATTAATACCCACACCGTGATTATTATGGTGTAAAAATCTAAAGATTTATTAAATTATGTTTGAAATTGACCGGTCACCCATCCAAGTGACGATCGTCACCAATGCTGCTTGACCTCCCTTCGTTGCATACCGCTACTGCTGCTCCCTCCATTCGCTCGATTTATTCGACACAATGTTTTGTTACTATTGTTATAGCTATTTTATACTCGTATGGCTTGTTAGCGGTAAGGGGAGGAC
>JABFQC010004985.1:0-12093 GCA_022817085.1 Psilanteris sp. ZL-2020 | reverse complement strand
CATGGCAGAGGAGAAAAATGAGGAGATGTAGGGACGGGGGCGCGGAGTGAGGGTTGCGCGGGCAAAGAAAAAGGAAAAATAAGGGGGAAAAGGCGAAAAATGAAGGGAAAAAATGGGGAATAAATGGGGTGTGGAGGGTAGGGTAGGAAAAGGGAAAAGAACCTGAGGGGGGGTGGGTGGGGGGGGGGTGGGGGGGGGGTGGGGGGGAGGGGGGGGGGGGGGGACGTAAAGAGGGCGTGACCCTCACTTTGAACGTATATTCGAATCGAGGTGAGGGGCAAACGAAATTAAGGGTTGCGAGGTTCGCAAAGAGTGGGGCGGCAGACGGTCGTCCAATCAGCCGGTCACCTATCTATCCATCTATTTATGCAAACACTCGCTGTACCGTTCGCTGGGCCCAGGTAAAGGTTCCCAGCGCAAACTTTATGGGCCAAAGATCAAACAAATCGACCGCCTAACTACCTATTAAACGCGATGGATCCCGAAATTACGAGTACTACAATGTTACTGACATCTCATTTTCGTGATTATACTGCTGTTGAAATTGTCGCAGGACACTTGGCCGAGGATACGAGAACAGGGTTATTTCGTTAGCCGTGATGGCAAAAAGGAACAAAGTTTTGCGAAGGCAAAACGACGAGCTCGTTATTAATGAGGGTTTCAGTGATTGGATCGCATCAATCGGCTCGAAAGTTTACTCGTAATAGTGGATGTAAAATGTTAATTTGGAATCGTAAATTTTGGTTTATGGATGTTTATTACTAACAATGCGTAGCTCATTGGGACGGCCGGGCGCGTAATCAATTGGATCGCAAGCAAACGGGTTTTAGTAAGTGCCAAAATGCCGAATTAATTAACATTCATTGCAAGATTACAGGCCGCGCTGATTTCGGTTAACTCGGCGCGATTAACGCAGTTTGCGAGTCGCTGCGGTGCCGCGACGCGCGCGCTCGTAAATTGGACGGACGCTCGTTTGCGCGCAAAAAAGTCGGCCGAGGCGAATTGCGCAACACGCAACGCGACTCTGCGAGCGCACGGACGCGATTGTTGAATCGAAAAGTGGAAATGCCAGACCGCGCGACAATCGTTCGTCGACTTTCTCGCGTCGAATTCGGATCGCGATCGCGTTCGGGGCTGAGCCGCGCGCGCAAAAGGGCACACGAAAGGAAACGCGCGCTCAAATTACCGCGGCTCGGTACGCCGCGGTAATTTATTTTCAATTACGCAATTTGTGCACGATCACTGGAATTAACGTCGGATGCACGCATTGAACTTGTTGAAACTAATTCGCCTGAAAGCGCGAACGATTGCAACGCCATAACGCCGCGCGGAATCATTTTCGTGGTTTTGCGTTATTAGCTTCCGAGGCGATGCCTCGTAAACGTTCGCGCTACTCAATCGCAACTGTACGGTTACGTGACACGCGCACTTTTGCAAGCAATCCATCCACGCTTGCGTAACGCCCGCGAGTGCCGCGAGCGGCCGTACGACGCCGCGCAAACCGAGATCGCTAATATGGTGTGCGCGCGAGAATTTCGCGCCACGGTTTCGACGGAATTCGAATCCTTCGCGGCGATCTGACGGACCAACGAGCTCGGTTTTTTGGACCCTTTTTTTCTGGTACGTCGACGGCTGTCATTCGCGGAACCGAGCGCGCTCGTAAAACATCGATACATAAGCGGTCGGATTGGTGTCAAAATGAACTTAATGGTCCGCGAAATGAAAACGAAAACGACGCTCGGCAATGGCGCATAACCCGGCTTGTAAATCACGAGGCGGTTCGGGAACGAGTCGGCCGACATTAATAGCGTTATTTCTTTATCTTTCCGGTGCATAACGCCGTTCGACTATTTTCATTCACTCGGACACGTATTTGCTTGCTTGCGGTGTACTTAAGTGCCCTTTAATGCGAGAGAAAAGGTGCTTTCGCTGCCACTTTCAGTATGTAACGCTAAAGGCCGCCGAGGCTTCCGGCCGGCGCAAAACGACGGTGCGTTAAAATAATTGCATCGCGTGACGCAACGATGCCGCAACTGCAATTGCGCTTCAACGAGCGCGATGAATCAATAAAATTGGGATTTGGGTCAGCCGAGGCCCAGTAAATAAATCACCCGCCGACATTTGACATCGCCGCGCGAACAAATGACATTTTCGATTGTAACTTTTTGTCTCGCAAATTACTCCCGTCTTGCGACGGCGATCGCGTAATTACGCGGCGACGATCCGATTAAAGGCGCGTTAAAGGTTGATTTTGTTGAAAGTTATCGGCACCTCGCGAGTACTTTTCATCTGGTTTCTTGAATTAAATTTCTTTCTAGTTTTGTAGGTGTTTCTTTGATCGTGAGGAAAGATGCTAAAAAGTCTTGTTAGCGGTATTTGTTCGAACGCTTTGTAGTCGTTTGTCAATGTCAATTTTTGCTGTTCGGAATGAAGTACACGGAAAGAAACATTGTATTAAAAATTACTAGCAAAATGTTAAACGTGTGACACTAGTGTTCTATTTTTAAATGATACTTAAAAATTAGTAAATGTTGCGCATATTTTAGTCAACATTGCTGACATTTTAGTCAAAATTATTAACATTTTAGTAAAAGTTGCTGAATTTTTATGTATGATTTCAAAATGTCACACAATTGATATTTTATGTGTAATTTTTAATACTTTTTTTTCAATGTAATTATATTTATATCGGGATATGTTTTTTGATTTTACATTTTTGATCCAAAAATTGCTCGTTTCGTACGCTACTAAAATAGTACTTTAAATCAAGACATTTTCAAGACAAAAGCAGAATCAATGTTTAATGTTAAGACATTATAGAATTCAAAAATCAAAAATCAAAAACTTGATGCACTTGATGCAAATTTTTTCATTTGTTTGAAAAAGATACAAATATGTGTCAATTTATATTGAAAACGCTTATAAATAAAATAAAAAGATTACATTATATTTAGACAAAAATATAAATATTACTATAAGATTAATATCGTTGACAAGAACCAATCACTCAAATTAATTTAATTTGAATTTAATAACCCTGTCAACTATGATTATTAACTTCTGGAAATATCAAATTGTCGTTTGTTTAGATGATACGAGTTAAAATAAACGTTGTTCTTTTTACCGAAGACACACACATACACGCACGCACATGTATACGTATATATAGTTCATGGAAAATGGCAAGATTATAAAATGTATATAAGAACAAAGTTAGTCGCTGGATAAAATTGTCAATATTAATGCTATAAATAGATATCGTATATCCTTTCGTTTGCACTTAGGGAAAAAATGAAAACGAACTGTTAGATGTGTAAGAGTATCGACGGCTTCAAAGTTACACTTGGCGCAATTGTGGTACATGCGGATTACGCTTGATGAACGTTGTCCACAAAAGCTACCGCAATTCAGTTTACTTTTAGCATCGCTTTTCAACACCTTCACTATATATTTGTCGCATATTTTTACGGCGAATTTTATTGTTGCTAAAGCGTGTTACATTGCGGTTATTTAAAACAAGAAACAATCCATTAAATCGCGCAGGACTATCCTTTTTTTAAAATGACAATTTATTAGCGCGTCAGGACCGCATGCGATACCGGATTTAATCTTCAAAAATTAATACAAAAACGCGCTTTTTTTCCTTTACAAAATTTACGACTACTCCCAAAACCGTTAATTATGATTTGCAACATTTGAAAGTTGCCAAGAAGGAATGTTGGTCAAACAATTAACGACTTATTTTTGACACCTCACTTTTTTCATAGAATAATTTAATTGGCAAAAAAAAGGCACGGCAAAAACCAGCACGGATATAAAAAGGATATGATAATGAAATAACGCGCGACGTAATAAAGTCGCATAAAAAGTACTGAATTATGCACCGAAAATAAATCAAAAATGCAATTGAATTACGTAATGTTGCATTTTTAGACGGTTTCATTCATAATCCACGTGATTGTTTTTTGACTCATATTCTGATTGTACAATTTGTTAATTCCCGTATTTGTTTTTAGCGGTTGCATACGAAAGCGATCGTTTTTCAAAAGTAAAAGAAGTTTTTTTATTATCCCATTTCATCATGCTTTTTGCTGGCATTATTACTATTCCGATGTATTTGTCAGAGAAAAATTTACAGACAGTTTCATGTTATTGCAATTTATCTTGAATTTTTTGTACAGTATTAATTGTAAACACAATAGTAATTGAAACTTCCCTAGTAGAATTTTGTCGAGTATCTTGTGAGTTACTAGAGAATTTGTATATAAAATTTCTAGTGACTCGTGAGTTACTTGAGAAATTTCTACTTAGGTTTATTCTATATATCGTATTTAAAATACGAGTTCGATACAATATTTCGTATGTCTTTACAGTGAAAAAAATAATCTTACAAATGTTACCAAACTGCGGAAAAATGTTTCTAGCCATAATTTATCATATTCGTTACTTTCTCGCTCGTTTTTCTTACTGTTATTATCTAGTTTGGTAAATGTTATTGTAAGATTTTTTTTAGTGTACTAGAACGTTTAATGTTTTAAGAAAACCAATGTTCTAATGAAATAAAAAGCGCCAAAAGTTCAAAAATATCATTGAAATTTTAATACCAAAACCAACCATTAGTTCTCTTAACATTCTCTTAACATTCTTAAAATTCTCTTAACAAAACCGTTTATTTGTTCAAATAACAACAGAATTATTTTGTTGAATCAAACAAAATATGTAATTCTTAAAAAATATAATTCTTAGGCGTGATTTTCGGATAAATTACGATGTCAAATAAAATAAATCCCATCCAATGCATCTATACGGCTTTTCCTCGATAATGATATTATTCAATACTCCGATATCAAAACTGAAAACTCCATCAGCGTGAATTAAAGTACGTAATAAATAAATATATCGGACTCTTAACTGCACGATTGTAACCTGATTCAACTTGTAAAACAAGTTGAAAACGACAAACATTCGAAATCAACATGTTCACCATTCCCGCGCGAACTATACTTTACGAGAATTATATATACGTTACAAGTACATTATATTTCATTTGGAAAAATACCATTCGTAATAACAGTTCAAATTTTAAGCGCAATTTCTATATATCATTTATATTTATAGAATCCTCTAGAGCCAAGAAACATTGTCCGCACTATATATAAAATGCTATATATACATATAAATATACTATATATGACTATATATACCGGTCAAACTGTAAATAATACCGTCTATAAATAGAATTCGCTAGAACCACATAGATGAACGAGCAAAAATGAATGGAAAAAAAAGCGAAGAAAACGCCGGACTTTTGCGTCATTGAATATAAAAACAGCAAACGATACTCCTCGCTGATAACCTGCAACTGCCCATAAATTGGTCAGATCAGCGTCGTTTTCGACATATGGTCTGCGTGAAACGTAGTACCGGCGCCATAAAATCTGCAACTAGATATATTACGCGAAACAAAACGATCAACGGAATGATTGTTCGAGCCGCATAAGACACGGCAAAGGCACAAACTAGAATCGATTGCGAAGCAATGAGAGCCTCTGTTGAGCGGCGCCTGTCTGCGAGAATGCTAACCGCAGCGTTCCCTGTATCGGCCGTCATTATTCACCGGTTATCCATATATATCCATTTCATATTTATTAATTTCACCACTGTCACAAGCAGCCGAAGACCAACGCGACATCGACGATTGCACATCGGCTCGATCGATATATCCCGCAGTCAACTTTTTCGCCGCGTTCTGCGCGCCCGTAATTGTATCAACTTTATATTGACGCGTTGATAACGCGCGAAATTAGCCTCGCGAACGGCTCTTTCCGCCCATCAAAATTGTCCGTTTGTTCGTTCAATAAGCGGACTCGATCAAAAAAACAACACGTCACATTTCAGCGCGGCCGCGTCGTCCGATTGGCCGAATCCGGATAACGCGCGCCTCTTCTTCGTCGCCGATAAATAATCCGCTTATTTGATTTATCGTCGCTCGCGCGCGTTACGAAACTCTATTTTGACTAATTGGCTTTTCATTTTTTTTTTCTTTCTTTTTTTGTCCGCCGCTCGCGCTGCTTTTCGTGCATTTCGTCGCGAAAACGCCGCGATCGCGCTCGCGGCTCCGCGGTAGCCGGCCAATTAATTTGCCGCGGCAGTTTCGTGACGTGTGTGATGTTATTCGGAATTCTTCGTCGGCAAAAAAAGGTTATTTACGATTCGTCGCGAAAGATGAGGAGTCGATTACGAACGCGCGATTGGTTTTCGATGACCATTTCAATGCCGTTGTATCGTAAAGTTGAAGACGCGATAGAAGTCGAGGGCGTTATTTTTGGTTTATTTATTTATTATGTTTTGTGTTTTATTTATTAATTATTTTCGGAGAAGCTAAACATTGGTTGGTAATGCGTCTTTGACGGATGCGAAAAGTACTTGTACTCGTTGATGTGAGGCTAATAATTCGATTATGTTCTTCAGGGATAATGCGTATTTTGTTGAGTGCGATTTGAGTTTCGAGACCCTTTTACAATTTTCTCTAGTAACTCGCGAGTTACTTGAGAAACTTCTACTTGGGGAGTCCTTTTTTTATTCGTTTTATTTTTGACGAAAGTATAACGCGTGAGAAAACTAAATGTCAGTTTTACGTAAAGATTTATGATTCGATTATTTTTTACTTCGTTTTACATTTCACTTTGTTACATTTCCTTTTTATTAATTTAAGATACAAAATACGTAATACGTCTGTGTTTATTTACTATTCGAAATGGAAAATTTCTTTTGTAAATAGTTCAATTTAAGTCTTACGACAATTAATGCTTATAGTGAACTTTAATTAATGAATATATTAAGAAGTACTAAGAAGCATTCGTCGATATTTCTTAACGTTTAAGAAATGCATTAGTATTTTTTATAAAAAATATAAACATTCATACTTTTTCTATAACACATTCTACCCAATGAGCATAATTAAACAATACATTAATTTGTCATTTATCGATAAAAAAATTATCAATAATTGTTTATAAACGATTTAATGCTGATTGCTCTATTAACAGGTGTTTGTTTAACAAATTAATTATAAATTAAAACAAATTAAATTTAACGAATGATGTTTTTATCTGAATGTTTACTATTCTACATTTAGATATTGTAAATAAAAATATATTATATAATTAGATTATATATATAATAAAACTTAAATATGTGGAATTTTATAACAAAATAATGAATATAGAACTTTTGTTTGAACTCAAACAAAAAAAAACAATCACAATTAATTTATATTTAAAATTAAATAAATGAAATAATAATCGCCCAACTGGAAATTAATAAAAGATAGCTATATATATATATATATAAACTAAAAAATTGTTCGAATATTAAGTTTTTAAATTATCAGTTCACAACAGTTTTTCTGACGAAGACTACTCCAAAAAATAAATTGATTAATTATTGGAAAAATTGCTAAATCAATTTTTTCCCCAAAAAGTTATCTGTAAAATTAGTTACTAATCTTTGAATTTCTAAAAAGTTTTATCATAAATTATTAGTTTTATACTTTGTTACGCGAATTACTCTATTCACCATGTTTTATAAATTCTGATTATAGTTTAATTTTTGTATTTCTCACTTTTTCCTTCCTTCTTCTTCAATACATATCAAAGACAATATATTTATCATTTATAACGTCATTAAATATAAAACCTAAAAACACAAATCTCATGAACTAACAAATCGAAATCAATAAATTTGATAAATGAATCGTTTCATTCAACAACTTCTGTTTCTTACTTTGCTTAATCTCCTCTGAAAAATGCAACACGCGCATCCACAATGTGTATTATACCATAATAAAAAACGAAATCTAAATGGTACGTATTAATTGATGACATTAACAACTTGGACTAACTGATCAATGGTCACCTTACGTCATGAATTAATAATTTCTTCTCCAAAACATATATTCACCGTTCCAACCTACGTTCATTACGAATCAACGAAACGCTTCTTTCACAAATTCAGATGTATTTTAAGTCTAAACGAAACGTTAAATGAAGATACAAGCCGAAACTGATGTCAACAAATAAAGCCAAACCGCTCGCGGATCCGGCAAAATTGACCGGTACGCTGAGAAACAATAAATAATAAAGTCAACGTTAATCGATATATTATACCAACCGCGCCATACGTATACATATTTTACGACAAAGTCGTCTATGTATATTATCCGCAGATCTCGTGATTACCTTTCACAAACAAATAGCAACTTTTATTACACATTTTTCGTCAATGCACGATACAAGCGTTAGACCAAAACTTTGACCAAAGTCAACCGAGTCCTCTCTCACTTTCTCCCTCTCTCGCTCCATCTCTATCCCTCCTTTTTTCGCTCCGCGAACATTAGCTTCAACCGTAATCGAAGAAATGATTTTATCATTGCCTTGAAGTCGCCTCGAAATATCGTCGTGAAAGTTGGAGAGCGCCGTTCGGTGCTTTCGCGAATTAGTCTTGATCTTGACCGCGAGTCGTCACCCACACCACTTAGCCTAACACGATAATGAGCGATGGGCCTGACCTACGCTCCGGCCGCGGCCGTGACCTTCGGCCGTAATATTTGAGGGCCGCGCTCATCGTGCTACGCGAAATTTTCACTTTTGATTAGCCGCGGCGTGTCTGCACGCGCGCAATTGCTCGACGCACAGCGGGGGAGAAAGAGGAACAAAGTCCTCGGGAGTGGAAAAAGAGCAGGAAAGAAGCGTATACAGAGTACGTGTGTCGACTGGTCGACCGAGATCAATTTCTCGAGGATGAGCAACAAAAAACCGGTGGTCAATTCTACGAAGAAGTGATCGACGGAAAGAGAGACGCGCCGGCGAGCGACAAGGACGCCGCGAGACGGTCAACGAAGAAGACTGACGGCAACAAGAAACGCGAAGGGAAGTCCGAAAGACGAAGAAACGAGCGGCATTCGCGCACTACGGTCGAATTCCACGGATCCTCCGGTAGTCTTTGCGCGCCGCGCGAGTCACGGCCGGGGCGCGCGCCGACGACAACGTTGCATCCGAGAGCGCGTCGTCGGTTTTACGACGTGACACCGCGGGCACCGTGTTGCGTCCAGCCGCGCGCAAATAAAGTCGTCCGGGGATGCGAAATGCCTCGCAAACGATAACGACTCGCGGCCGAGCGCGGAGCTTTCGTTGCGCTCTTTGTCGCCATTTTTATGCCTCGATCGGGAGTTTGCGCACTTTTGTAATCGACGGTTGAAAGAGAACCGGAAAATGGGGATTGCGCGATCTTCGTAACGCGGTGCGCGGGTACGATGATTTGTAATGGATAAAGGATGTTTGGTTCGGGTGTAACTGACGAAGGTCCTGCGACGGAAACGAGGTGCGAAAGATGGAGAGCAAATTTGGACGGCGGGTTGGAGGATGGTTCTGTTTGAATGAATCGTGTTTTGATTAATGCACATCGAAGGAGTTGCATTGAGGGAAATAAATGATGTCAAATGATTGTTTATATTATTAAATTGGAACCGTAAGAGAAGAAGCATAATATTTACTATTTTCCAAAGTAATATGTTATGATAAAGGAGTATGTTTCTATGTAAAAACAACTTCTCTTTTAAAAACAGTAAATATTATGATTTTTCTTTTCCAAATCAAGAATGTAAATAGAATTTTTTCGTCATTTCTTTCTCTCAGAGTACGATGATTGGTTTTATTTGTTAATGCAGTAATGTTTAATCACGGTTCATAATTCTTAATTCGCATTTACTGACGTTTCAAACGCGAAGCCAAATTAATCGAAAATAAATTGACTTATTATTAATGCAATTTGATTTGTTTGTTGCAACTATTAATGAAGTTGTAACGGAATTAATGATTAAATGAGAGTAAAGTTTAGTCTATTTAAGATAGGCGAAATTTGATTATAGTTATGAAAAAAGGGTACCAAACCTAACACAATTGATATACTTTCAAAATTGATTACATATTTGTCAATTAGTCGAATAAACCTGTATTTGCATTAACGTAAGTCGTTATTTATAAAACAGAAATATTATTACAATTTTATTTAGTGTTCGTGTATACGATAATAATATGTAAATATATGCAATTTTTTTATCGTGTTTTGTATTTGTGTTTGAAATCTATAAAGATATATGATTTCTGTATTGATAATAAATCGTTTATAAAACATTGATTTAGGTACTTTATACCTGATCGCTAAATAAAGACTAAAAGCTGTACATATATAAACAACGATCTTTATAAGTAGTATATTATCAATTTATTATCACTCGAATAGAGAGGATAATCAGTACAAAAACGTAAGTTCATTTCAATTCGTGATTTTTTTTTGTTTTTAGTTTTGTAGCTTAAGAATACATATTTTTAATTATAACTTATGCTTGATATTAAATGATTTATATTAATTATACCCATCATTATTCTGAAATTATACTTTTGAATCAAATTGATTATTAATACGAATTAAATGAAACTTTCATTTAATATAATAAAAGGTAATTTTATATTTTGAAATTTGTTTTAAACAAATTGTTCGCATAAAACGTCTATAATTAATAATTTTCCACGCATTATCATACATAAATGAATGTTACAAATTCCATTATACTCGCACATTAAATGTCAAATATTGGCACTAAATATTTCTGTCCGTCTCAATTAATATTATAATTATACTATCACTTGTAGGTTTGCACATTTAAAAAATCGTTAGGTTTAAAGCTTCTTATATTCGCTATGAGATAATAACTATATACCTGAGTTTCAATATTTCTTGTAAGTTAATTGCAAACGAATAAATTGGGTTTCATACAATTAATGAAATATAGTCCTAAAAATATCCCCCAGTTCTCCCCTAATTTCAATAAAAACTGACTCTGCAAATAACAATATTTTGATTCGATTGAAAAGTCGCAGCCGATTCGAGCCACGTTTAGGAACTAATCGCGAAAAAATGTAAATTCAAGTTGCCGCGCAACCCGCGTGGATCTATTCTTATCTAAGCAGATCCGATCGGATCAAAATGTTGGTATCTACATTCGTATCTTGCACATATTGTAATATTTACATCGGAGATCGGCTCTATCTAACCACGACCGATTAGTCAGATTTGATCGCGCGCACTCAAAACAAAAACGCGACCGGGTCTTCTTTGATATAATCGGACCGATCCGTATCTACGTCTTTACTTTGCACGGTCTTCTTTCAGATTGCCATGCTCCGAATTTTCACCTTCAAGGTGAACGGTACGAAAAGGATCGTTCCCACCGCCCCCTCCCCGCCCTTCGATCGTAATCGCAAATAACTCGGTCCGAATGTCGACACCGAACGTCCACCCGTCAATCTCGCGCGTCATCGGCAAATTCATCGAAAAAGCCACCGACCGCGAGACCCCCGCGGCGAAGCCGAATTTGCGCGCAAAAGTTGGGCCACCCGCGGCAGCCCTCGGGGGGAGTTATTTTGGGCAAAAAACGTCGATCGCGAGGTCGGTTGGCGAGCGCAGGACTCGCGTCGCAAAGCGAGCGGATAGACGGATGGATGCGCAACCGCCTACGAAGATCAACGTCCGTAATCGTGACCATTTATCATGCTCCTATTATCCGACATTACGCGCCTACCACTCTACGAAGAAGCACCAAAACAAACAGTGCCGCGGACCCGCTCCGACTCGGCGAGCTTCAATTCGAACAATCTCGCGAGCTTGCCGCTCGCAATAAAGCCGTTGCACGCACTCGTACGAATTATTGACGCTAATCAAATTTTATGAGCCGTTCGCGCAATTTACACACTTTTTGCGACCGTTTGCTTTTCATCCGCAATTATTTTGATTTACGACAAGATCCCGTGCGTTAATCGCAATTTATTGCAATTGATTCGTGACGTTTATTCGCCCGACGAGGATATGAATATTAACGCTCGGATCGAACCGATCGACACGCGAATCAAACACTCGTAGGAAGTGCTTTGTTTTCATTACGTCGGCTTAAACGGCCGGCGGAATCGGTTGCTGTCGGCCACCCCGTAAATTGGTTGAACCCACCGGCGCCGGTCGTCCCGATCGGTCGTTTAC
>JABFQC010004984.1:0-12094 GCA_022817085.1 Psilanteris sp. ZL-2020 | reverse complement strand
CCGTGTGCGGTGTCCGCTGGTGATGTGCTGGGGGTGTGATGAGGTTTTGTAGGGCACGCCGGTGGTGCTAAGCACGCTACTGCAAGTGTAGGTGGTTGAGTGGGGGTTGGAGCACCACCTGGAAAGTCGTTGCCGTGGGGAACCCTTTGTGAGGGGGTGGCCGTAGGCCGCCCGATGCGCTCGCCATATTTTTACCCCCCCCCCCCCCCCCCCCAAAATAATTTCAACCCCGTGCCTAGGGAGCCCCTAAAAGGGGAGGGCTGACAAGCACCGTTTTACATATATATATATATATATATATATAATATACATGTGGCCATTGTGAATTTTTTTATTCTTTCGGACTTCTTTTATAATTTTTTGAATATACTCACCGAATGTCATATAATAAAGTATATATATATATATATATATTTATATATATATATATATGTCATATACATTTATCTTTAATTCATTCAAATTACGAGTATTAAATTCAATGTTACGTTGAAAGTATTATGTTAATATTGTATTTGAAAAATGCAACATTACCTTGTGAAAAAATTATATGTATTAATCTAAACACAATTCGTTGATAGTCAACGTTTTAAACTTTATACATAAGCATATAAAAATATGTATTTCAAATATTTATTATATATATATAATTACACTGAGAGAAATAAATACGAAAAATTACTATCTATATCATTAATTCGGAACCATAAGAGAAAAAGCATAATATTTACTATTTTTAAAAGTAATATATTATGATAAAGTAGTATTTTTCAACGTAAAAAGATTACTTTTTTCTTTTAAAAAAGAGTAAATATTATTCTTTTTCTCTTACGATTCCAAATTATGGATATAAATAGTAATTGTTCGTCATTTATTTCTCTCAGTGTATATATACAAAAATATATTTATCATATTATATATCAAATCAACTCAATTAACTCATCGAATTATAATAATTGAACAGCCGAGTCCCAAATGTCAGAAATATTGCAAATATAAACGGATAGCGTCGTTGCTAAGCACGAAATTTCAAGAGCAGTGGAGAACTGAGTTAGAATGGCTTTCAAGACGTGAATATTCTGAACGTGTAAGATACGACCACGTCGGCGAGTGCTCTCTGCATTCTTTGTGTTACGAATGCATGCCGCTTTGGTTTTCATCTTCCTACCACCTTCTCCCCGACATTTTGTTACAAAAATTGAACCCGCGCACGACTCCGACTTACGCATAAATAACGCCGCTTCGTAAATTAATCGAAACGCGAAATTAAACCGCAAACGCGACATTTTTTTGTCGCGCAAAATTGTCCGCAATCGACGACGCGGCGTTCGATTTGAATTCGCTTTGACAGCGACGAAATCGGGACATTCGATTGCACGCGTGAAATGTTTCTGTTGATAAATAATTCAGTCGTCATTAACGACTTCCGCGCCGGATCAGAAAAAGGAATAATATATATATATATATATATATGAATTATATTAAATGCGCTTCGGCATCGGTTAGATTTAATTGTTCCGTTTTTCGTTTCTTTTTTTTTTCTTTTTTTGAAATATTTCGAATAATGTGATATTAAATAAAAGGAAAACAACAAGAATAAAGAAGAAAAAACGATCGATTTAAATGCCTGTAATCCCGAATGCCGAGTTTTTTAACTTTTGGAGTTGTTTTCGTGCTTGAAGGAATTCGTATTGATATTTTAAGCAGAAAATTCTCTGATCGTAAAATGATTTGCCCGTTTATTAATCCGAGTCTCTGATTTCGCGCGGGGCCATTGCATTTCCTGCAAATTTATATTGTTGATTAACGATAAAAGTTTATATAATAAATATTCAAATGATTGATTCGGAAGCATTATCCTACATACATAAAGCGTACAAAAACGCGTGAATAATTCATCCGAAATGTCCATAAACATTGAACGGGAACAATTGCCGCAGTAATTAAAACGAATGGCAAAATGACGCGTCTACATACAATTGCATAATTTATACGAAAAAAAAAATGTTACGTCTAATTTGTTTCCCACTCTTAAGCAATTGTTTCAAGTTTTTTTAGACTCACAAACAATATTCCAGACGTCAAATTAAATCCCAGATAATACGCGATTCACTGATATGCCACTTCATTCAATTATTTAATTACAACCCCCATTACGTACAAACAAAACACGAAATATATATATATATATAGTATACATATATTTATGTATTACAAATGTGGATTTTAGAGTTAGACTGTAAAATACAAATACGTAATATTTATAAGTCGAAAAGGCAATTTCATATAATACAAATAAATATCAACAAACTACTTCCAAGCGATTGAAAGTACTTTAAAATTTTGACCAAAAACGGTCGCTTA
Organism: Psilanteris sp. ZL-2020; assembly: GCA_022817085.1. Taxonomy (NCBI): domain Eukaryota; kingdom Metazoa; phylum Arthropoda; class Insecta; order Hymenoptera; family Scelionidae; genus Psilanteris; species Psilanteris sp. ZL-2020. Next base: position 9,730 of record JABFQC010004984.1, on the reverse strand, counting down.
TATAGACGATGTATAACAATTATACCGTTGAAATTCGCACAAATTAAATAACTCCTTCATAATTCCACAATAATTTTATAATGATTTCTTCTTCATTTTCACTACACCTATTCGACGAAATTCAACCTCGTCGTTCATCTTAAAAAATGACTCGTCAATTCTTTCCAGCCATAAAATACAACAAAATTTGTACAATAAACTCATTAAATCCTCTTCGCCCGTTCCACGCATGGAATCACATCCTTTTCGCAGCCATAACCCGCTTTAAATGAAATTTTTCCGCATTAATACTTTCGCAACCAAGAACAATGGCGCGCCTCTTAAAACTGCGCCTTTAACGTCATTAGATTTTGGTCCGAACGGTTTCGCAATTGAACGATGCAGAAGCGCGCGATACATATTTCGTTGCGCTACGCTGTACGCGGCGTGCATCCGCGGATCGTTTATTTAATGATCTGCGAAACAATTATAGCGGTCGCTTTGACGGTCGAATAGACAAAACAGCTGAATGGACGCGTACGATAAACGAATGAATGAAAACACAGTCGGACTCTCGGCGGTGCACCGAGATGAATGAATTTGCGCCGCGCGGCGATGATAAACGAGGGAATAAAAAAGGTATAAATAAATCGCGGGGATGTGCGTATTGCGAACGGAATAAGATTACGTGTCGGCGTCGACGCAGGAGTGGGATTAGCGCGACTCGGGGATTACGGCAGGACGAGACGCATCGGCCCGGCTGAAGGTGCTGCGTCGGGCGAATTTCTCGTTTTCTTATCGTTGCGCAATGTTTCGGTGGAAAGAAACGACGCACGACCGGCCAGACTGGACGGGATGGATATAATTATAGTAACGCGCGTTAAGTGGACGGATAGAAGCGTGACTGAATTGCCCCGTGGATTCAATGACGGCGAACGTTTTGCGAATCGTTTTATGAATGGAAGGATGTGTCGGAGGCTGGCACCGGGTCCCGTCATTCGTGTCGTGTACTTTTTTTGCCGCATAAAATAAGAATTATCGCGACGACAACTGTTTTCCCACGCGTCCGTCCGTCTGTCCAATTTCCCGTTCGTCCCACCGTCGTAATCTCATTCAGACCATTTCTTATCCTTAACAAGGCGATATTTATTATCCGCTATAACAGATTGAAACAAATATACACCAATGGTATACAATGGAGGAACATAAATATAAACAAAATAAGTACATAAACAAAAATAACGACGACTCAATAATACACCGAGGAGAAATATGGTCGTAGAAATTAGGATGAATAATGTTAATTGAGCATTACGAATGACAGTATTTTTTAACGTGTTTTGTGTTAAGATTTGGGATGAAATATCCCGTGTACAAAATTTATAACTGGAAATACGTTGAAACCACGTTGGAAACATTGGTTCAATGTTGTAGTATAACGTCGAATCAACGTTGATTTAAACTTCAAATGTGACTATGACCTAACGAATGTTATATAGCAGTTATGTAACACAATTGATTAACATTATTACAAGGTAGTTTATCAATGTTGCATTCATATGTCCCAAGCGAAAACAAAAAAATGGAAAACCGAACAAATTTAACTATTGCAGATTTGAGTCATTAATTTATCGTAATGGTAATTATATTTGTTTATTACTGTGAACATTCCTTCGAAACCTTAAATATAATACATATTCCTTTTAAGTATTATAAGAACTATTATTATATAAGAAACAATGTTTTAATAAAGTCAAAAATGACTCCTTTGAAATTTTACATTATTTCATTAAATGGACGATTCTGCGTGCCATTTGCAGATAATTCATTTAATTCAATTAAAAATATGTGGTTAGACATTATAATCCAACAAGGAATCCATAAAAAGTCATCTAAGATCGATTGCGAAAAATTTATTTTTGACCGTTTTTATAACACGTTTTTAAACGTGAGTATAGAACATGAGTTTAGAGTATACCTTAAAAAATGGCAATTTTTGTCAAAAAATGAAAATCTTCCAAATTCTATAATCATTGTTTTCGCCGACAAAAAATGTCACTAGTTCGTCGGCATTTTCTGCATGGATGCAATCAAGCGTAAACCAACGTTTATTCAATAGTATACTACAACGTAGAACTAGTGTTACCAACGCTGTGCCAGTTTAATTCCAGTAGTAAATTTCTACTTGGTGCGCCTCATTTCAATCACGTTTCATTGATTATTTTTTGATTACAGCAACGTTGTTATAGAATTGGTATGCAATGTTAATACAGCATAGGCATACAACGTTGATATGGCGTTAGTACCTGACATAAAACAGTGTATATGATTTGGCCAACATTAGTTCGTCGTTAGGACGATTGGATTTCTACATGAGAAACAGTCAATGCCAATATTAGTTCAACTCAGTATTATTCTTTATTTATAAAATAATATTATTGTAAACTCAATTGTATTCACAATTCTTGGCAACTACCATTGGCTCAACGTAAAATCTTTTATAACTATATATTGGAATTATGTTGGTAATTTCCACATGGGATATGTTAAAAATGTTAAAAAATCGCAAAAAACATGTGTTAATATTAAATAATAATCTCAGTGTAATAATAACAACAATAATAATAATGTACCTAACACGCAATCGCAACTCAGACAAAGTCCGAAATACCTTTTTCGGCCGGTATGGTTTTTCAATTATTTTCAATTATTCAAGAAATGATCGATAAGATGCGAATTACTTGTAATTAATCGATCACATTTATTGCGTCCAACGTTTTCATCTGAAAGCCGTTGATAAATTATCGAATGCTCTTAACGGTAAGTTGATAAGAAGATATTGACAGTGCCGTTTACTGTCGTCGGTCCAAGATTAGTTCAAATCCTCTTGCTCGATTTTCTAAGTTGCGTCAATGTGTTTTAATAATTAATCGAAGACGGAACGGCTTACGGTCCTTCTTTTAATGCCATTATCTATTAAACCCGGTTTCACATTCGTTCGAGCCATGCCACCTATGCCGGACGAGATGAACGGGGGGCGCGGCAAAAAACGAAGCAGCTAATTAAGGCTGTCGAAGCTCGGAAAACCGGCGTGTAAAATTTCATAGTTTTCAGGTGAAATTCATTGTGATTCCCCTCTGATGTTGCGATCTTGATACGCGCGTAATCTGCAGTTTTAAGACGGGTTTCGGCATTTTTATGGCTGCGCGAAGTATTGTGTCTTATAAAGTTTCCAAAGTATACTGTTATTGCACACTTCACTATAAGTAAAGTCGGCCCGCGTGTTAAAGCGTAGACTTTTTATTGCACGATGTAACGTTCAATTTAATGATTTTATGCGACTCCAAGTTTCACTTCGCAGATTTGCTCGCCAATGTCTGCGACTAACGCTTCTCTCTCGTATCATCATGAACGCAAACAAAAACAATAACAAAACGGTCGGCTTTATTATCGTTTTATCGTCGTTTCAATTTCAGACGCATGCACTGCAAAAATAACTATCATGAAAGCGTCTTAATTTAAGACGACATTGTATTAATTGAACGCATAAGTGTATCATGAATTGATGTTATAAATAAGACACAACGTTTCTTTTAGTAGAGTGAGGACTTAATTTTAATAATTTTATCAATTTTATTCGTTTAATAATAATTAATTAGTAATTAATTAGTGATTAATGGCAAGGAAACCTCAGATATCCCTTTATATTTGATAGACATTAGAAAATATGGTGCAGTATCAGAAAATGACATGAGTCGGAATTTCCCCTGAGCCAAATGTACATACGTATAGAATAACTACTACGTATATCTTCTACTTTTCCTATTTCGTACAGATAAAAAAGAAGAAATCGTATATTATAAAGAACACTTCCAATTACAATGATCATTACTGGAATGCAACTTTTAAATTCCAAAATTTGCCGTACTCTTACCCGTTTCATACATATTTCCCCAGATTCCAGGTTCAGATAATCCTAGTCTTCCACAACAATTACTTCCTACGTCTACACTGTATATACTACGTCTCAATGTAAAACAAAATACAATAATTAACCTGGTGTAACAACTATTCTATGCTGCAATTACATTCACAGCAGTCTCCCATTTCTAACCCAGCAACCCCATCTCCAACACTGCTTTTTTAGGTTCCTCACAATTTTGGAAGAATTCCCTTCAATCCCAGATACTCGATTCTCTCCCTCGAGCCAGACGACTGAAATCTGTAAATTAGTACGGAATGCGTGAAGAATTGAAAAAAAAACTTCTCATCCTCTTCAAATATAAGTAGGTTTATGACATATTTTTGTATTTATTCCACAAGCAAAAGGGAAGAGTACATAGACACAAGCTAATTATTATACCGGAAGAAGGTCTCTGGTATATAGGGACCTGTTTGCGACACTTCTGCCCCAGGGTCATGCACCCCTCGGCACGTTATCTCCGCCTTGGGTTGGCACACACTCTAAATATTTCTTTAATTTCCGCGCAAGTGACTGTTGATGGTTGTTTCAAGAACCCGTTTACCCCCCAGAGTTCCAAGCCCAAAACTAAATTGCTACCGTCTTAAAAGTCCGACCGTATATCGCAAGACTTGGCAGAGACGATACTCCAGGAACTGGTCTCCTCTTTCAATCCTTTATTTATCCATTCTCATTCGTGGACAGAGCTCGTTTATAGAGTTGTCCTTCCATTCATTCCCGGTAGCAGTCATTTTCTTTGTTTATTTATTACTGAGGATCTTGCGTGCCGATCGAATCCTTTTATATTTTTACTCTTTTAAAATATTAGTTCTCTTTTATTTCTTTCTTCCATCTTCATGGAAAAAATTCGTTTATAAATATATCCACTTATTGTCCATTCTTCTCTCAGATCCAATAAGTCTCTGGAGTAAATCATTTTAAGTCTCCTGCCCCGTTATAATTCTGCATTAGGTCAGTCATTCAACACACCTTAATCACAACAAAACTTTTAAAAAACTACTTTAAGACGCACACATTCATTGATTCTTGTCATTAAATTCAAACATTATATGTCAATTTATTATTTCAACATGTTAAAACAAAACAATATCAAATCAAAAACATAATATATTATTATCATACATTTAATTAAGGCATCCGCAATCTTAAATTAAAATATCACGTATCTAACGAGACACCCAGCGTCTTAAATTAAAACACATGATATTTCGACTAAGACAATATTACTTGTATATTATGTTGTAATACCTAGCGACTTAAATTACAAAACTTCATATCATAACCTTTAATGAAGACACACATCTTAAAATAAGACAACGCGTCTTCGTTCAAAACACTATTCAAAACATTTTTTATGTATTTACATAATCATTGATCTCATACATATACGTATCAACGCATTCATTTAAAATTACACGAATATAAAGCATTAAATATTTAGGTTATATGACTCCTAAATCCAAAATAAAGCCTCAACGAATATTTTTCTTTCAACGAAACACCGCGAAATCGAAATTTCTAACAAAAGTTGTTTAGCAACGTTGATTAATAATAACAGCATTATTGGTGCATATAATTAAAGGATTTTAGAATATAATGCACGTGTGTTTGATACTAGCGTTAGATTTTGTACAAAATTAGCAGCGATAGTTATTAAACGTAATGTCAGGCAACTGCTTAAACAGCTTCAGAACTTACGGTATAAGATATTACGTACACCGCCTACGTATACTCTGGGCACATAACAGTACGAAGATAGCGTTGGGAAGACCGTGAGTCAGTATTATACCGCAGCTGATCGAGATAATATGCACCAGTATGCAATATCTTTTATACATGCTTGTGAGCTCGTGGCGTGTGTGTAATGATAATTCGTACGGTAGCATGTATTATGCACAATAAATTACTCACAAATGCTATCTAAAGAAAAATGCTCGGATCTAATGTACAATATGGAACACGCTTATGAGTATAATTAGTTCGTTTGATTTTTTATACGTATAATAATATATAAATATATATTAGGTCCACGTAATGCGCGAGCGTTTCAATTTCAATTTTGAAGATCGCGACACGCTCGACCGCGACTACAAAAAATGTCGAAGCAACAATCCCGTGTTGTTGTTGTTTGAGTGTATACAAAATAAACAAGGACGCCTAGCATAATAAACACGGGAAATAAAAAACACCGCGACGAGAAGGTCATTGCTGTTTTGTATAATCCACGCATTTATGCGCTTTATGTTATGAAAACATCACATTCACAATCACAACGTTATCGTGCGGATTTATTTCGGGCGTTCATTATCGCGCTTTCAAACGTCTCGACAGCGACGTTTCAGATTCATCGACGTTGCTTCAACGTTTATTTCTCAATCGAACCGAGCGTATAATTATATTTTGTTTTAACAGTTATTACTCCGTCGGTATCGTAGATCTCGCACACTTTTTTCAACCATTTTCTATGGTTTTTTTCTGATCTTTTTTCAGCTTTCAAAATATTTACAGGTTTGTTACGCTTTTATTTTCATTATATCTGATATCGTTTACATTCTAGCAGTTTTCGTAAATATGCTGTTGTTTATTAATCAATATTATTTAACTAATTTAAAAATATATATAAAATGTCATTATTATTTAAGACGTTCTCAAAAAAGTTAAACAAAATTCTATTGGCTGCAAGAAATTGAACAGCATTAAACATTTCAAATAACTAGTCTTACACAGAAAAATTAAATATGAAAAATTACTATTTAAAATATTAATTCAGGTTTATAAGCCACAAATCGTCCAATCAACTATTTTTAACAGAAAAATTTAACTTTTTTAGATAGAAATTTACTACATTATGGGAAAATACTACTGTTAAAAATAATTAATTTAATAGTTTCTTGCTTATAAACCTAAATTAGTATTTTACGTAGTAATTTTTCATATTTAATTTTTCTCAATATTCTCAGTGATTCATTGAAATTCAACATTTGAAATATCATGCACATCGAAGCTATCAAAAATCATTCCAACTATAATTGCGTAAGTTTTTAAAACAGTACCTCCACAACAAAAATTGTTATTATAAACATAATACAAACGGCTTATTATTAGACATTATATTTATGTCACTTCCATGAAAATATCTAAGTTTAAGACTCTTATGTTGGTACACTGAGAAAAATAAAGCATGAAAAATTACAGTTTATAATACTAATTTGGGGCCATATAATATAAATCGTAAAGTTTTATCCTTTTAACAGTAATATTATGATAATTCAGTAATTATCTGTGTAAATAACTTGATTTTTTTCATAGTTAAAAACAATAAATTTTGACGATTTGTGTCATATGTCCCTAAATTCGTATTATAAATAATAATTTTTCATGCTTTATTTTTCTCAGTGTAGTGCCCATCTCAGAACAAGAAATATAAAAACCCTTATTGACACCGTATCTATTTGTTACAATTTTGTCGCAAAAGTTGCGTTAAGGCGCGCTGGCTACTTTAAAAACAAACGCGCTGTTCAGATGATTGCACTGTTCTTCGTCGTAGTTTTTTATTTCTTTTCCCTCCGTCGCCGACAATAAGCATTAAATGTCTGCGCGTAATTACACGCGCACGTAAATATGTTGAACGAAAAGTTTTACCGCAGCGACATCAACGTGTATAATTTTGAATACGGATTATTGTTATTCAGAGCTGGTTTTTGCCTAGCAGATTCGCTAGATTCGCCAACAATTTCGCGAGCCTACGTATTGGCGAATTCGCCGCTATTACAACAATTATCTTATGATAATGAAAGATAAAAGGAGTTTTACGGCGGCTTTTGCCGCAAAGTATAGTAATTTTTGTTCCAACATTTTTCTGCATATAGTTAGCATACGAACAAATCCTGGTCACGATACATGCACGTCAAATTGCATGCGTCTAACCTAACATTTTGAATATAACTCAGCCGAGTTAACGAGAATAATCTAGTTTTTTTTTAACATTTGACGGATTTATGAACTACTGGATTTGTGCAAAATGCATAGCTTATAAGAAAGTGTTCAGTCAAAAATATCGTTTGTATTTGAATGTATGGTGCATTTTCAAGATTTGAAAACGTCATTTCTCGGGACATCTAACGTAGTCAATTTTACAATTCGTATATGCGCGTACGTAATGCAAAATATGTGTTTCTGCACAAAACAGTTAAGTTATGCAAAAATGTGCTTTCGCTTTTAAGAAATTTTCCATTTTTAAAAATAGTTTTCTAATTTATTTCGAAAAATTTAATTCAAAAATACACTTTATGAAATATTATGTCAACATTAAAAGTTTGAGTTAACATAACAGAATATTTTGATCAAAAAAATGCAATTTCATTTTTAAAATAATATAACATATAAAATAATATTTAATATAATATATATAATTAGTAATAAAATAATTATATCAAAATAAATAAATTAATTTATCAGTTATTTAGAAATATGCATTGGATGATCTACACGGAGAAAAAAAAGTATTAAAAATTAGTCATAAAATATCAAATGTGTGATAGTAGTGTTTTATTTTTAAATAATACATATAAAATTCGTAAAAATTACGCGTATTTTTGTGAAAATTTCTGATATTTTATGTATTATTTCAATATTGAACTTCACTGTCACATATTTGCGATTTCGATGAGTAATTTTTAATACTTTTTTTCTCTGCGTAGAATAAATTATATTTATATTATAAATACATATGTTAAGTCATTAAAGATCTGCAATAAATTAACGCGAGTGAAATTTACATTATTAAAAGACGAGTAAAAAAATCAATCTTTATTCAAAAGTATTCCAAAATGTGTAATTTTTAACATCGTTACGACTATACTACTTGGACCTTGAATAGGCACATAAACCATTCATGATTACAACTTATTTTTATCCATAATTGCATAAGAATGATTCTCATTTAATTTTATAATGTAACAATCCATATTCATCCTTCACATATATTCGTTTCTTCATACGAAATAAAACGTGTAATTTGGTCAAACTTGATTTGCATTGGAAACTAATCCCTTAATAGAATATCAATAATTTCTTTCCAAGATAACTCAAATAAATGTTTGCAGAAACATGCAATATCACACGGTAATATTTAATTTTCGTCGTGCGCGACATGTGAAATCGTGTTTAGACGGAGTAAAACAAGTTTTTATTCCTTAGAAAGAAGCATATTTCACTCGAATTAATGCTTTCCGGAGTAAAACTTTATGCTTTACTCCCTCGGTGCATAATATACTAATTACAATTTATTTTTATACCGCCATTAATAAAAACAATACGGGTATTTTTATTTAATCATCACCAACGCGAGTCGTTTTATTCAAATGACAAATCCGTGTTATAAATATTTAGTTAATCAAATATTTATTTTCCTGTCCAAGTCTTTGGTCATTGTACGCTACTGGAGCAATGCAAAATATAAATGTCATGGAAGTGTCTTAATTGAAGTGTTTTGAATTAACATAGTTTTATAATTAAACGGAGAAAATGTTTTATCAAAAATTACTATATTTACTACTACTCGTAACATGGAGTTTTTGAAAATAAAGATTTTACAATATTTAATTTTAGTATTGCAGATATCCTACGAAACATTGCTGTATTATATACACTCAGAGAACTAGATTGTTAAATTAACAATCTGGATTGTACAATCTGATCGTTAATTTAACAAGAACAAAAAAAATGTAATATAGTAAATTTATATTGACAAAATTATAAGTATTGTGT
>JABFQC010004983.1:0-12096 GCA_022817085.1 Psilanteris sp. ZL-2020 | reverse complement strand
TCTATAAATCGATTGCTTTCTTCCATTCAAATGTACATATGAGACAAAGCATCGTTTAGATGTTCATTCGCGTTGTTTCGTAACATTTTGTCACGGAGATTCATCGCGATAAAAAGATTCGTAATCAACCGGGTGCGATCGCAACGCGATTTTATCCGGTTAAACCGTTTTGACATGAACATACTTGAATTGTATTTAATTTATTTCGAAAAGTCGTGGATTAAAGTTGCAATAAAAGAATTGTATAAATTCGAAACTGAACGTGTTTAGTCGACAAAATTATAATAAACACCCGAGATGATTTGTTCCCTAACAGGCGAGGGGAGAGAATGGCAGAAAATGTGCAGCATCAGAATCATAAAACGGCAATTGAAATCAGTCGTAAATTCATGTAGATGCGCGAAGCCATAACGCCGGCAGTCGTTTTTTTAACAAAAACACAGCGCCATTTGCAATTTTTATTCAACGGCTAAAATTCGCCGCCGAAGACCCGACAAGCACAAAAGCAGCGCCGCTGCTGAAAGAAACGCTGCGAATTTAAGCCGGACACGTGTCGGACGTGGCATAAACTTTATCATCCAATTTTGTATTCCGATCTGAAATTGGCACGGCAACTTTATTTCGCTCGGCGAAATCAATTTCCAATCATTAAATGCAAATAAAACTGCACAAATTCACTCCGTGTTTTCGAAACAAAACGCTCGCGTGAAATTACAAAAATTACATTTCGCGCGAATAAACGGCCACGAGTAAAATAACGAAATGCGCGGCAGTTTCGCAATCGGTTTACGCGTAATCGCGATTTACATCCGGAACAACCGTTAGGCGTTCCATAACAGGCGCGTGTGATGGATTCCGTCGTGGTTGCTAGGAGGAAAATCAATGACGCGTTGCATCAAGACGTCACACGTGTCGCGTCACCAAATTTCAATAATTCCCGTGGCATCGACCGAACTTAGTCTCGTGAATCCGAATGTACAAAAATGTAATAACAACTATGTCGTTTTTAATTTTGTAGTTTTTAATTTCGGCCGAAACTGCGCCCCGAAATTGGAGAGACGCGTGGCGCGAATCCGAAAACCGCTGGTCAACTTTCCGTCTGATTAAAATCACCGATTCGTGGCATTGCGCGTCATGGCGAATGTTTGTACACGCGTGACGCGTTCGTGCATTGAGAATTGTTTCTGTTTCAGGTAGCATGGACCACGAGTGCAGCATATCTATGACGCCAGAAGTGGCTCTTGAGGGTACCGCCGGCGGCACCGATGCCAGCAACACACGGAACACGTCTCTCGAGACAGAGAAACACTCGCAGATCGCACGTAGCGTTGTCTCGGTCTGTCCGTATATTTGTAGAATCTGTCATACGATCAATGCCAAGGAGCCCCTTGTATCTCCTTGTAGGTAAATGTACGTATATGCGATAGCCTACGAATATTAATGAAATGATATATTGTAACCTGATTTGCAAATACCTTTGAGCATTCACGCAGCGCTATTAGTGCACGCAATTGAATTAGGCTGATTCTAATAAATATTCCGTGCTCGCGATTTAAAGTACCATGCGATTGGTTGCGGGCGCCGATTCAATTAGGTGTTTTGACGGCAACGGAGTCTGAACAATTCAACTTGACTGAGTAGATTGAATTTTAAACCAATCAAAGTGTAGGCTGTGCGGTTTGGTTTGGTTTCAGACGATGCGTTTGTTGTTAAAGTGCGCCGCTAAAATCGACAGTGTAAGAATGTCTTGATTTAAGATACGGTCGTGGAGAAGATAGTAAACGTCGTATTTTCAGATGTTATTTGTGATTTTTTTTAGGGCAATGTCTATATTAAAGATGCGTCTTTTAATATTGTTGCCGAGTTGAAGGTGATTGAGAAACATTTGATAATTTCGAATTGGAAGGTTTTGGATTTGATTGGAGGTTTTGATTGTAAGCAGAGGAATTTGTTTCGTATGTCGGAAAATGTACACGGAGAGAAAGAACCACTAATATTTATAATACGAGAATATTAAATTTTAATAAACGGAATGTTAATTTGATAAACTGGTTTACGTATTTTTGACAAATAAGAACAATGTAAAGTTAAAGCTTCATTTTATGTTAGAATGTTAAAACGTTACATTCTGTTTTTATAAAATTGAACAAACAGTTGTACAACCTTTGGTGAATTGAATAAGAAAAACGAGGTTGTTAAATTTTAGTAAACAGATTGTTAAATTGTAATGAAAGATTGATACTAATTGCTGAATAAACTACGAATTTTTGACGAATTACCAATATAATACCAAATTAGTGCACTTTTTACTAAAAATTGATAAATTTTTATCTCAATGTAATTTGAAAAGTTTACGATTAATTATAGGAAATTAAACTGGTTTGAAATTGAAAAATAATTTGCAATATTGATTCTAAAAATTTAGTGTAATTGCGTTAAAAGCTATTACCTCAACGTATTGTTAAGGTAAATAAATGTATTTTCAAATTAAATATGAGAAGTTTTGGTGAAACAGTAATGAAATTCCTGTATTTATGAAAAAATGTATACTGATTTGCTTTCGGTGTAAAACCAATTCAAAATTTACAAGTTTAATAGGATTATTCTTTCTTAATACAAATTCCAATTGTTACAAAATTTTAGTATATTACTCAATTAGTTAAAATTGAGTTGAATAAAAGATAATTATTTACATTTAATAATTCTTTAAATACATTGGTACTGTAATTATTAGAGAACATTTTGCACCATATAAGGTGTTGCATTTGCTCCAACAGAAGCTAAATATTTTTGATATACTAATTATTAATTACTAATAGTGTGTCAGTGCTGAAAAATAAAATTATAGAATTGAAATAAAAATGAGCGAATCATATTACAGAAGTTAATAGGATGATATAAATGTATAGTTGTTATGGGCTTTCCCATATGGGTATATCTACTAAATTATTCTATTTTTAATTTCAATATTGATTTTACAAATTAATATAAAAAATATTTAACAAGATCTATCATTCATATCTATTTTAAATATGTAGAATTATTAAAGAATGTTTTCTTAAAACAATATTTTAAAATTAAATTAGTTAAATTTCAAATTAAAATAGTTAATTTAAATAAATTATGCAATAATATGTCATTACGTTAAAATTATATGAAATAAATATTTTAATGAAGCCATAATATAAATGATTATTCTTTTGTGTTGCACTAATCCAGTAAATATAATTAATTAAAAATGCATATGAAGTTTGATAATGCTTAATTAAAGAAAAAAATAATTAGAACGATAGTATATTAAACATTTTTTCAGAAAAAATTGCTTTTTGTTACAAAATTTGCTGTTCAACTTAATGTTGACATAAAATAATGAAAGAATTTTTTTCATAATGAATTACAAATAAGATGAAATTACAAATCTTACTATGACAAAGTACATTTATGGAAATTCTATGACTGTTTAAAAGAGTAGAAAAATTGTTAAACTGTCGGATATTAATAATACCCTGATAAAATATCTCGCTGAAGTACTACAAGCATATTTCAATCAAATTAACTGTAAAAGAATGTACTTAATTCAAATTCACGACTGTCAGTTTGTATCGCTGGCCTTTGATACCTGCCAAGGTTTCCTAAAACATTGCTGCGATATTGATTAAGTGTTGTAGGAATAATAGAATTTTCATGTTTTGAACACAATAATTAATGCTCAAATGATTACTGTCAGACATTAGTTGCAATTTGAATTATTGCCATTGACTAATGGACGCTATATGCAAAATGATCATTGATTAGCAGAACATATTTTATCAGTTTAGTTTAGTCCTACGAGAGATTCTGTAATCTAAACCTTATATCACAAACATTATAACTCCATTTCAATATAACCACAAATTAGTTTCCTCAGTTCCCTAATAATTAACTGTTGGACTTATATCTTAAGTTGAGTTTTTTATTGTATGTAAGAAAAATAATATAACCGTACTTTAAATGTGACATTAAAATTTAAAACGAGTGAAAAGTAAAATGAAACGTATATGTTTGGCTATATCAAAAAGATGAGACCATTATAAAAAGTTAATTAAACATTCACAAACAATTTTCAAATTACTTAAATGACTCTTATTTGAGAATAATCCATACTTTGAGTAAAAATTCAATCTTCTTAAACATCGGCTGAGTGCTTCTATCTCAATTAATATTTAAATTTAATTGATATCCTACTATGAAATTATATTTTTTTAATCATTTGGAGTTAAAAAATTTGAAAAACAAAACTAAATTTTTGACTTTTTTGAAATTATTCAAAATAATTATGCTTTAGATGAAATTATAGTAAAAAAATCAGACTTCATTTTTTTAAGACACAAGGGACTTAGGTACCATACCAACTGTCTTAACTTGAAATACTTGTGTATGTTATTAAGATCTTTTCTTAATTTGAGACATATGCATGATATCATGATATGTTTTCCATGCATTAAATTAAATTTGTACTTTGCATATCAAACATTTTACATATTTCTGTTAATAAAATAATTCTTCATTACAAAAGCACCAACCATTGTTATTCGCATGAAAAATACGTTATTTCCATAACTCAATACGACAAATAAATTTAACAGTTAGAAAACGTATGGATGTCGAAAAGTTGACGCAAAAATTATATTAACCAAGGATTAAGCACCTTTGAAATAGCAATTTAATTTCACATTGAATCTTCAATAATTAAATTCTAACTATACACTTGCGAATGTTTCGCCTTGTCGCAAATTCCATAGCGCAAAAGGGGCACAATCTCGAGTAACAAGAGCAAAAATCTCTCTGAAGAATGAAATAGAAAATAAAGTAACCCTCTGGAGATCCGATTTGCCTTTGTTCTTTAAACGAGTCTTTCGGATATTTTATACTCGCATCAGCGTGCTTCGCAGGGTTTTATTTCATTACCTATACATATGAAACAAAAACATTGAATCGATCAATGGCCGAGGTCCGAACCGGACGATCGCAGTCATTAATACTTAATTATCGGCGCGAATCGGACAAAAAACGATTACTTTGACAAATATATTTCGAGCTTCATTAATTCAACATTGTCCGCGTGACTGTAGCTTTAAAAGGATCGCATCCTGATCCTCGCAATCATTTCGCGTTTCACTCGTGCACATTTTTTCAAACCAACTTATGCAACGTTTAATTTCAGCTCGGATTAATTATCCTTTACGAATTCTTAAAGCTGCCGTTCGAAACCGATTGCGGTCGCGGTGTCTGCGCCACTCGCCGAGAGGTCGCTCGCGTCACCCAAACATTAACCAATTATACTTCAGCGTCGGTTTCTAACCCGTCATTATTGTGATTATTTATTTACTTTTATTTTTTTCCTTTACTTTTAATTTCTATGTGCCGGTCCCATACAAAAGTCCTCTCTCGAATCGAAGAAATTACACGTTGTTGACGCAACAGAACGCGCCTATGATCACCCCGAGACCGCAAATAGTTAGTTAGCGCGATCGAAATGGAACACCATTCGTCGCGTTCGTCAATCGCCGATAAATTGATTTCAATTTAAAATGAGTTCCATCGATTTGAGATTTCCCGAATGCCTGTCGAGCGGTGTATTGTTTCAATTCGAACATCACAATATGTCGAGGATTCTTCGGATTGATCATCGCCGATAAATGTCGATAACCGCGCGAAAATATCGCGCCGCGATTGTGATACGTAAAAAAAATAACATGAAATTTATCACTCGAGTGTAAAGTGCACTCCACGCTTCGTACGAATTTCAATGTTGCTTTTAAAACATGCGCCTCTTTACTTATTTCTCTATGAACTTTTCTTCTTTTTTTTTTTTTTTTTTTATTTCCCGCGTTTCATTCGACGTGCGATATTTTCACCGGAGAACTATTCATACAACGACTGTGTGAATAGCGAGGTAGAAATCTCATTAGTACATTCGATGACGCCAGTCGTAGTTGACATTATGCCCGGTATTTTGCACTGGTGCTCTCGTGAACATAAATTATGTCATGCGTTAAAAGCAAGTCAAATTATAAAAGGCCTGCATAATTATAAGCTATGCTACAAATTAATATACATTTCTCAGACCTCGCGTGTAAAAAAAGTCCGGTGCATTTCCGTCAAATTCAGTTCGTTGTTTTGACGTATAATAAACGTAGCGCTACCACACAACTAACCGTGATGCGTGTCGCGTTGGCATTAATGACCGCAAAGAATAAGGTTTTGGTGTGGGTTTTTCAGCCAAAGAGTCGCAAAGATGAAACGTCGTGTGTTACGTTGCACTTTGACCTTAAGAAATGGTATCAACGCACCGTAATTGGTTGTGTGATTACATGTTTCGATTATGCGATACGGATGACGGCTTATTGATGCAATTTGGCTATGAATATAAATGAAATTTTCGTAATCAGTACGAAATGGCATATCCTAAAGTAAACTTTAATACGTTAAAGTAGAGCACGTTTCTGAATGAAAGTAAATTTTGCTGAATTACCGTGGAACGGTTCGAGCATCTTCGAACTAGGAATAATGATATGAAACATTACGTAAAATGGGTAGACGTACTTTGTTGGTAATTTATTGACGTTTTTGTGTAAAAAAAGCCATCGAGAATATATCGTTGAATTTTATGTGGAAGTTGATTGGAATAATGTTTGTGATGTTTCGAAATAAATAAGGCGTTGCTTTGGTGTTATGAAAATACTTTAGTATTCTGATCCTGAACGATGGAGGTGCCTTCCAAATGCAAATTTTATGTCTGATAAATTAATCGAAATAACTGACGAGTGCATACGAAATAAAAAGTAATTATAAAATCGTGTCCGACGTACCTAAAGTCTAAGTTACATAATTCGGAATGTTTTCTTTATGCATTATTCCACCCGAATGTTTATGAACCACTTTGGAACACATTTTCGATTATACGGAAATGCAATAAATAATGAATAATCTACAGTATGCTTAATATTATGAATTATTATAATCTCGATCAAAATCGAAGCACACATTTTATCTATAAACCAGATAAAACTTAACTTTAGTTGTATTATCGGAACATAAGGTCTGAAAAAAAAATCTAAAAAAGACCGACGGCGTTTTAATTTCATTTAAAGTATTAATTTTCTGCGTTCGCAACCGTCGCGATTTCGGTCCGATAAATTATGCGTTTTAACTCAATTGTGCGAAGTTATAAACAAAATTGAACATTTTGTAATTTGTAATTGCAAACAGACGGTCCATCACTGCACTGGTCGTTTAAATCAAAGCGTTCGGTTAAATTCGAAAACTTAATTTGACGGCGAAAAAATGTATCAAATGTTAAATAATAAACCCGGTTATATTCGTGAGTGAAATAAACAAAACACATATCACATCATTATATACGATGTCGTTAAACATTCTGAAACTTTACCCACGCAACGTTCAATGGGTCCATAAAAGCCAACTTTCATGATTTAAAATGCATTACTAACGCATAACTGTAATTCGTTAGACGCAGCAACTGCGAATTAAAATGATTTACATGAAACGCGGCAATCGCTGTAAAAATGAATTGTCCGCGATGAAACGGATATAATTAAAAATAATTGAAATTTTCGAAAGACACGAAATTAACAGCTTCCTCATTTTGCGCGGATATTCGTCGAGTTGTATGAAACTAGAATCAGAGGTTTCCTCATAACTCGTGACATTTGCATCAAGTTATTATTACGAGTTATTCATGCTAAGTTGACGATATATAACTTCGTCCACCAATCACCGTCAATTAGCGCTTTCTCAAATCCCTGTAGAGATCTCAAGCTCGACGTGTAATTTCGAAGATATACCTTCTAGTAATTAAATTACACAAGAAACGACGTCTATGATTTTAATCTCAATGGCAAAATGCTGGTGTGAAACGAGACATCTAACGTCGGAACTCTGCCTTAGTAAAATTAAAATTCACGATTTGAGTTACGTGTCGCTTATGTAGACTCGGAAAATATTATTCTGGAACATTGTGAAACATGAATTCCTCGAGTGACGTGCCGTTTCCTTATGTGCGGCGTAGTCAAATACTTTGTAGCTTGTCACACAATGTCAGATCGCACGGATTAACTTAATATAATATGACATTTAAATTCAATTTGTTTATCAATTAAATATCGTCGCGTTAACGCTTAGACAAATTCTGGATCATTTTTCGTCGAGCAAAGTTGAAGAACAATCGCGAATTTGCATGTCTTGGTCTGGTAGTTAATCCGGGATGCGCGTTTTCGGGTTAATTTGATTTCGCGAACGAGCGAGTAATTTGATGAGGAAAAGTGGGGTTTGATTTTTATATATATGTGTGTGTGTATTTATAGCCATGGATGAGTATAATCAAAAGTTCGCGCGAATAAAATGTCAGGGTCAGTTTGTATATATCGTTCACTCGGTATGGTAAAAAGTTATAACTAGTTTTTGTTTTGAGTTTAAATGTGCGAACTTTTACCATCATTTTGATATTATGACGAAAAGTTTAATAAACAATCTTAGTATTGTTTTGTATTAATAATGTGGAGCTTGATTCAGCCCAGCTTTGAAATATTTCGTAATATTTATAGAAAGAAATTTATGTTCGGTTCAGAAGTTAAACTTCTAAACAGATCCGTACATAAATGTATGAGTATAAACTATTTTATTCGAAAAAAGCTTATCAAAATCTACGTGGGTGTAAATGCAAATTTATATACACCCACAGTTGTATTTAAATTTTCTCGATCGGCCGGATTATATTCTTGAAATGACATCGGGAATCAAAAAGCCAGGTCTGTTTTCATTAATTTATATCCATTATTAAAAAACTCAGGAATATAGGTAAAATTTCGTATACCAATTTTGCTGTAATATAAAGTGAATTGGACTTTCCTTTAACCGTCAGTTTGTCGAATATAATGTAATGAAAGTGTAGAATAAACAAAATAAAAAATAATGTAAACATTAGAATTATTGATGTAAACAAGGTTTTGATGATAATACTGTTATATATAGCCACGAGCAATGAATCGTGGAGTAAATTCCGTATAGATGAGTGACCACAAATCGCTCCATGATTCATTGCTCGTAAGTGCACATATAATTTTTTTAATTTAAATTAATATCAATGTATATAATTAATTTCATATACATTTTAAATATCAACTTATCGTACGTATATTACACAAATAATTCTTTTAATTAATTTTTTAGCATGGTGGTACGAATTAAGTTGGGTATACTAACTGGTGATGTAATAAACACTTTAATCCTGAACTTTTAATGTAATATGAAATTTAAGTTTAATAATCAAGACTTTCTTGATCATTATATTTTATAGATGCAAAGGAACATTGGCGTTTGTGCATTTGACTTGCCTCGAGAGATGGCTGAACCAATCAAGCAGGAACTACTGCGAATTGTGTCGTTACCATTTTAATACAATACAAACACAAAGATATAACTGGTACTTTCGAACATCTTCTATTTAATCCAAAAAAGAGGAAATTCTTATTACTAATTAGATGTTTGTTTTAGTTTTGAATCATTGTTAATTTGGATTAGACATCCTTTGAATAATCGAGTTGTTCAATCTCAAGCTATAATATTATCATTACTCACGTTTATTACCTTTGGGTTAATAACGGTTTTTATGTTTGGTAAGATATTAATCATATTTCAAAAAATTATTTATTTTTATTTCAATAAACAAAAATAAAAAAAAAAACAAAATTGTCTACTTTAAAATGAATGGTAAAAATATTTTATTTCAAGTTAGCATTTATTTAAAGTCAAATTTATTTAAAAATATGTCTTCATCAAAACAATGTTTTCTAGGCATGAAATTTTTTATCTTGGAAGGATCGAAGATGGGTATCTCCAATTTGTGGATTCATGGATTTATATCCTTTTTTATTTTAGTTGTAGTAGGAGGATATCTTTCGATAGTATACCATCTTGTCAAGGTAAGACGTAAAATTAAAATGTCTCATATTTTTGTCACTATTTGACAGTTTAACAATTCGATTTCGCATTTATCTTGACTACAGCATTTGTCATTCGTCGAGTGATAGAAATCAAATTGATAAAAGAAAATTAATAAAATGTCTAGTTATTTGAAAAAGTTATTTTTAATGTTCTTAATAAATAATAAATAAATTAAAATACGATATTTTAAAATATGATTACAAAGTTCATGATTGAAACATGAAATATGGTTTTTATTTCATGATGAATAAATAATCAAATTTTATTAATCCTATATTCTAGAAAAATTAAATTAATTTAATAACTTATTTTTAATATATAATAAAATTAATGATTAAAACATTAGTCATTAAAAGTATAGATTATATATATTATTCTATACATAAGTACAAAAAAATGTATTAGCCTTCGTAAATGAATTTATTCAAGTTTTTTTTATAAAAGCCGTTTATTTAAACACGTAATATTAGCGAGTCAATTTTTATATACTAAATCGAATCTTGCAATCGTGGCGTGTTATCCGCAAAGCTGATTGACTCAACCATATGTGTGTGCATATGTAATATTTAGACATGCAAATTTACAGATAATCTTAGTAGTAAGTTATTCACATGCTCGATAGTGATTTGATACTAATATATACATAATTATTAATGCCATATATATTTTATTTGGTTATATTAAGGGGAGTTTATCATTGAAAATATTCTTAATGGTAATGAGATGATTAAAATACATATTAAGATACTGTATCGTAATTACAGATTTCTGATGAAATTTTACATGAAATCGCGGACCAAAAAACTGTTTCCTAAAAGCATTCAGGAAACATGACTATTAACCTGTCAAAATTGCAAATTTATGTTGACAATTATTGACAATTGTTCGTGATTGCCCCCTCCGCCTCCATCTTTTACATATCACACTTTCATCTAATTTTAATATTATGATTTGCTTCAAAGTAAATCAATACAAATGTTGAACCTAAAATTCAAACATGTTTTGTCAACATTTTTTTCTGATTTTGTAAAATGACCCTCTAAAGTATAATCTTCGGGAAATGATGGTTTGTAACACGTTCAAAGATTTCTGCTTAAAATAATTTTTTTATAATGCATTTACACGTGTGTATAATTTTTATATAACTAAATTACTTCCTCAGGGGAAATACTGAAGTAAAATAAGTGAAACCGTAAATGTAAGTAGAACCTATTGATATTCAGGAACACCTAGTGGAATTTATATTGAGATATTTGCGGCAATCTATACTTATATAGTTTCATTTGCGTAAGACCGGGTGGTAATTTTCTATTAATGGAAATATATATTTCATTCTAAATGACAACACAAATCAGATTGATGAAAAAATTTGAAACTTATTCGTTTATAACTTAGTTATCTTAAAAAAGTTTAATTCTGTAAAAATATGTATATTTTGCATTATTTAATTAAATGAGAGTTATACAATAACTACATAAAATATAATTTTTTTAAATGTATTTTAGTTATAAATATATTTGTATTTAACCTAAATTTAAGACTTAATAATGTGAACAGGAACTTTTTAATATAAATATAAGACTTTTTATTCTCAAACATATATATCTGTATTTATATGTAAAATTATAATATAATATTTAATTATTATTTCAATACATATATTTAATTAAGTGTAAGCTATGCAAAAATAGGAAAAAAATAATAATTGTAATCAATTACATTTTAATAAAATATAATAAAAAAGTCCAATAAAAAATAATTTTAATTAAATCGTGTTACAAATTCAATACATTGAATTTACCAAATAATTATGATTGACATCTGTTAATAAATAAATATATTAATTTTTTTCAATAAATCGAAATCGTTTTTAAATGATTTAATTTGCGTGTTTATTAATTAATCTTTTTAATATTTTATTGACAACGCTATAAAGTATATTTTTATACTTAGTAATTAATTCATGTATATATAAAAATAAAAAAAAATATTTCAATTCATCGGACCAATCGTTCGTTTTAAAATCCATTTAATGCAAGTATTACCTTTCTCAGTAAAAGAGTAAACGAAAATTGAATATTCTATTTATAG
>JABFQC010004982.1:0-12098 GCA_022817085.1 Psilanteris sp. ZL-2020 | reverse complement strand
ACTTGTGGCGGTGCATCGCGCGCTCCGAGCCATCACGCTGAATCGGCATTTCGCGCGCGCGCACCCCTCAAAGCCCGTCAATCAACGACCGATCCGTCACGATTCGCGCACTCCGACGATGCGCGTTTTCCCGCGATCGCGACGCCCTCTTCGTCGCCATTCGCACCCCGTAAATTAAGAAATCAGCATCCAGTGGGTATTTGCATAGCAACATAAATTCCCAGTCGGGGTTCATTATACCGCGAATCTGCATTATGATAATACAATAATCGAACAGCCGCGCGGAGTAAATAAACAGGCGGTTATGGAGCGCGATGAAAAGACGAATCGCGCGGTCACCCATCCGACATGGTTCAGCGGATCGTTGAGGACGGAAATCAGTCGTGAATGGTTTTGGTAATTGTTACCAAGTTCGTGAATTAGTATAATTATAAATGCCTATAAATTTAGTCGTGTTGCTATTCGTACTAAATTATTTACTAAATTTACTAATCTTCGAAAAATGACTGCATAATTGGTTAACCAAAAAGATCAAGCAAATAAGTGGAATATACACGCACACAAGAATGTTGATTCAACCAAAAATTTTTACATTTACAAAATATTTGGTAAATTCAAACAAATGTTAGTAAAATGAAAACAATTTTTGGTTGAATCAAAATACCTCTTCGTCTGCATCTACGTAACAATTTTTTCAATTGAATTACTAATTATAATTTGCAATATTTCTAATCTCGACGTTACTAAAATCACAAAATTGACTAAAAGTCACTAAAAAATTAGGACACATGCATGATTGAGCCTCCTTCTTACAAACGATATTCTAAACTAACTAACATCTTCGCTAAAATCAGTCAAATCACTGATTCAATTAAAAAATCGGTAAACAACGAGGACCAAACTGATGCTTGATTGGACCACTCCGTCTCACCTCACCCCCCACCATCATAACATCGCCAGGAAGTTAATTATGCGCAAAAACGCAGGCAGAGCCGCGCGGAAAAAGGAACGCCAGGGGACGGACTTTAATGCAACCATATAAGAGACGCGGACGGTTATGAGCGAAGGTCTTTATTTGAACGCGAATCACGTCTTCCACGGGAAAAGACAGCGTCGTCTCTCTCGCTCGCTCGCGGTAACAAATATGTAACTCCCGCGATCGTCCTGCGTACCTACGAGAGCGTGCACGCGCATGCCTACCTGCGAACGCTTACTAATACGAACGCGCGTCCGGTTCGAACTCGGCCAAACGGGTCCGAAAGCGCGTGCGCGTCCCTGTGCACGTACACACACGAACCCGCACAATGGATCCCGTGCCTCTTTCTTGTTCTCGCGCGCTCTTTCTCTCACGGGATGCTGAAAACGCATCGGAAGCATGCTCCGAGGACTGCCCGCTAAATTGATTGTCTTTTCGGGCGTAAAGCAGCTCGTTAAGCTTCGATTGATGGTGGCCGGAGGTGTTCATTGGAAACCGAGAACGCATTTATTTACATTTCGTTGTCGACACCGATCGGCCGCGCCGATCGCCCCGGCGTTCAAATCCTAAAACCCATTCCAGCTCCGCGATAACGATTCCGGGATTTATCGGGCCCGCTCGCCGGCGCGCTATTTCTGTTGCGCCGCTAATTGCGTGCGTTTCGTCGGACGAACCGATTTTTCGATATTCGCCGATTTTTGGATCCTAATCGAATCGAAATCGAGTCCACCGATCTTCCGTCGGACGATCTTCATTTCGCTGATGCTTCCGACTACCGATCACCCGAGTTTCAACCGATCGCCGGTTGCAAGGAATTATCCAAAATCGGCAAGGCACCGCGACGCCATCCTCGAGGTTTGTCACTGCGCGCGGCAAAGAACTGGTCGGACTAACAAAGAGACGTCTGCTCTCGGTCGAGTCTGCGTGAGCGCGTCGTGTCGCCCTCGTGACCGTGTTTGCCTGCCTTCGACTCAACTTTATTCGCGCACGAGATACCGAGCGAACGTCGGCGCTCTCCGTCTCGCTCGCGACCGTGGGTCGCGCCGATCCCCGACAAGGACGCGCGACCGATTTCACACACCGCCGGTCGCCGATAATCGGACACCTTCCGCGGGCCCGCGCCCCTCCGCCGAAATCGGCAAACAAAACGCGCCAACAATTACCCGCCGATTAACCGATCCCGACGGGCCCTTCGACAACCCTTTCAATATGGCGGCCCGCAGATGCGCCCGCAAACAACCGGCGCGACATTAATGGGCCCAACCGGGCGTAAAACTAGCGCCGGCGATCGCCAATAACCGACCCCTTTTCTTGTGCCGATTTCCCGCAGAGTCGCGTCGGACCGATCGCATGACCAACCGAAGGACCCTCGCTGAATCCCCGGGAACAAAGCCGCAAATTGATTGGGGCCCGCGCGCTCGAGCGTGCGAATCGCCGCGGGTCGTTAGAGGGCGCGCGTGGCATTGTTGTCGCGGGGGCATTGACGGAAACGCGAATAATTAAATTGTCAGACGATAAAGACCGCGGGACGTCGGGACCACTTTGTCACGGGTCCGTTGGCGCGCGCATGCGCGCGACCAAATGTTTGCACCGAGGCGCGGGGCCCTTTGTTTTCGGGACCCCGCTCTTAATCAGCGTTCACGCGTCGGTGCGCGCGCAATTGTTCGCCGCGATCGCGGCCGCGTCGGCGCATCGCGTCGAATTAAGTCCCGCGAGCGGGACGCGCCGTTCGGGCTCGCTCGGCCGTGAACGCGTAAACAATCGGGCGAGGCGCGTGCTGATGTTTGCATACGATTTACGACAATGCCACCGCGCCGCGACCGTCGGGTTTATTGTGCCGGCGCGAAAATCGACGTGGACGATCCGGTCGCGACCGTTATTCGATTGTGCGGTCGTTCGACGGGCGACGTGGTTTGCGGATCGCTCGTTATGGCTCGATTAATGGGCGCTTTTGTCCGCGAACGAATGGTGGGCCGGGTCGACGCAATTGGTGGCGTTTCGGGGTTGGAAATGGGCTTTGCGTGTTCCAAGAGTTTCGGCGAAACGGACTTTCGAGGGGGGAGGTTTTGTGCACGGGGAGAGAAATAGTCGGGGTTTTTAGACAGAGATTATTGAAATGGTTCGTGGTGGCTGCGCTGTCGGAGCAGAAGGCGAGTCATCAAGCGTAAATTGTTTTGTTTTTAAAGTCATTACGGATTGAGTAAACAATCGCGTGAATGCAACTAGGTTTTAAAATTCAACGAACGTTATGAAACGAGTGACAGGGGTATTTGTTGTATTTTGAAGTAATGCATACAATTTCGACAATTTTTACACACTAGGGACAATGAAACATGAAAAATTACTGTTTATAATACTAATTTTGGGACGTATGAAATTTTCGGATCGCAAAATGTACTGTTCGTGATAGTAATATATTATGATAATTCAGTTATTATCTGTGTAATCTTTTTTTTTTAAATAGTAAATTCTGATTGTTTATGACGCTAAATTCGTAATATAAACAGTATTACGTCATTTACTAAATTTATATTTTTGATTGAATAATAAAATAGAACACTATTTAGTTGCATTTAATATTTTCGGAGTGATTTTTAATATACTGGTTATTTTGTATATATATAGTTATATTATATATAACTATAATATCATTAATTATAATATTAATAATAACAATATCAATGAAATTATAAAAACCATTCAAAATAAGATGCATGTTAATGTTTTAATTAATTTAATTAATTTAAATTAATGTTTTAACTTTGGGTATTAAAAAAGCATAGAAATATTGAGTGTACTAATTTAATTACTAATTCTTATAAAAACTATAGAAACATGAAGTTTCTGTGTGACATATTATATTGTCATAAAAACGACTTATATTGTATTAACGCCAAATATACCATCAATATTTTGTAATTATTATTACGTTATTCAAAATGAACAATAACGAGTATGTAATCATAACATTAAGTTTAATATTATTTACGTGATATTTAATGTACTTAATCAAACGTAATTTCAATAATCATTATGTAATTTCGTAAAATAGAAGTTATAACGTTACAGACATGACGAATTCGGATTGAATGGTGTTCATTTTTTTCAATAGTAAATTATATTAGCGTATATTTTAATGGAATGACAAAGATAATACCTTAAAAATTTAGAAATACATTTTCTGTTTAATATGAAATGAATTTTATATGAATAATATGAATTTTTTTTATAAATAAATATAGTATTTTGTTATAAATATAATAATATTGTTTCATTGACAAAGCTTATTGTTGGGAAACTCCTACTATCATTCTTCTGTATATAAAAAAAAAAAAATTAACGTCAAAATTCTGATTAGCTTTACATTAAATAATGTTGTCTGATATACAACATTAAACTTCTGTAGATTCTATCCCAATTGGGATAAATATAACATAACCGTTTTCTCCGTGCATTAAGTCATTTTATGTAAGTATTACTATGGTTGTACACGTGAATTGAATATTTTCATTTTATGGTTTTGAGTTATTTGAAATGATACATTCATATCATTCTCGACATAATACTATATTATTTCGGCCAACTTCGACTCGAAATATCTTATTTTTGATACACAAGTACCTCCTCTAATTTTAACAAAAAATGCACATAAAAATTCTGTTCTTTTTACCGAAACATAATTTCACGTAATTCATTTTGTCTATTTTTGTATTTATCTTTCTGTTTGCCTATTTATTTATTAATTTGTTAAGTTATTTATTTAATTATTTGCATTATTATTTATAATAATTATAATAAATTATAATATAATTATTTGATTATTTGTACGTAATAAAGTAGTATAATCTGTAATTACTAATAGTATATTGACATACAAATTTGTAAAATAATTATTGTCATAAATGCCTGCCATTAATTTAAGTACACAGAAAAAAATTTCTATTAGTATAAGATATATTATGTATATATACTCATATAAATTGTCATATAATTACTGTAAATCCATAAGAATGTAACGCTAAACATTAATTTAATAAGTTGGTTAGTCATTTAATAACTCACGACCATTATCACATACTCAAAAATATTAGCACATAACATTAAGCGTATTTGCATAAATGTTATGAAATCTCTTCGTCAGTGTAAATCTGTCTCTGTCGCACTTGCGGTATTCTCGTGTAAACATTTGCATAACAGTTCACTCTTAAATATATCCGCTTTATGGGAATTCTGTATTATTCCTGGATATTGATATAGATCTCAAGAAAATGAATGTATCCTGCAGAATTGACATTCTCGACAAAATTTCAAATCACCTCATATTATTTGTATTTCATTATACCGATACAGTACGGCGTTTTGAACATAAAACGCAGCAGCTTTATCGTTATTTTGTAACGATTTTGGAGCAATTTTTTGAAACCGTAAATTTTCTGATAAACAAAATAGTTGATAGCAAAAATAAACATTTAATTTATAATGCCAAAAATGGATCAAATCAAATGAATTAATTAGTAAGTAAACGATAGATAAAAATAGAAAATAATTAGTTGTGAAAATACCGAATTAATAAATCAAATTAAAATTGCATTTAAATTTTTTTAAGTTAAAACTAAGTTTCATTTTATTAATCTTATATGGATATAAAATTCATTTATACCAGGACAGATATATCACGTGACTAATACGCATGCAGTGCCGTTAAAATTGACCATTGCGTAATACTTTCCGTGCAAAATTACCTTTTGTCAATGTATTACACAAATAGTGCGATTTAAAAAGTTTTCATAAAAATATAAACATAAAGAATATATAATAGACATAATTTATCGTGTAAATATTTTTGTACACTATTTCTAGTGTAATTTTCTCTGATATAAATGTGATAAAATCAGCGATATGAATCTAATAATAATAATAAATTAAGTAATGTCCGAATAATCGATTCAGAGCTACAACAAAAGACCATTTATAAAATACTTCATTCTGTACGAGTAAAACGATTGGTAGCACTGATAACAAACACGAACGAGGATCAATGTCGACACCATCAAATTATCACCATTTTCAAATCCAAAGCCCTTCTCATCTTCGTCCTCGACTAGAACAGTATTAAATTGCTTTTAAATCGCCAAACTTTTATGTTCAGAAATAAAAAATTCGCAATATTTGACAACTAAAAATTTAGTTCTCGGTTAGTATTTCCTACGTTTAATCATATAAAAACCGTCTCTGTTACGCCTCGAGTGGCCCCATATATAAACCTTTGTCTAATAAACGATTGGCAACGCTGATAGCGAAGGATAAATCCAACCGCGGGCTCCTATCCAGCGCGTATTTCATTATAGCAAGAGGATGTGAAAAGTGCGCGCCAACCAGGGTGTCTATTACACTCCTCCATTCTACACACTGTCCCGTAATTATCCCATACTTTCTGTGCCCCGCGAAGACCCGCGGTAAAAATGGCAGACCTTTCTCGAGTCATATGCACTCGAAACTGGCCGACTCGGCGATGACGATCGTGCGTTTAGGAAAGCGCTAGGATGGAACGGTGCAATTACGAAAATTCTAGTTTCGTCCGGGTAATTGCGGGTTGTCGGATGGCCTGCGGGCTCGCGCGGTCTGCGCAATCCGAAAGCGAAGGACAGTCCGGAATACCAGCCCTTCAACTCGTCCGCTTTCCTTTTTCCTGGGCTCGCTTTGTGGGCTGGATCAAACTTGTCTCGTCAGAATTAAGAGATCCCGACGCGTAATTTCTTCATCGTCTTTCCCAGCAAACCGATTCTACGACTCCTTCGTCCTGCACCCCCCCCCCTTCCAACTCCCGCGCGCGTCTCATCGGTCTTCGAAATCGCGATTTAATATATAAGGAAACACGTGCACGTTGTTTGCATGCCGATTTCGCGTATCTTCGTTGCCGATTTCATTGCCGATTTGTTGCTGATTACTGTGCCGATTTTCATTCTAAGCCGGCTCGCTTGTTTCATCCGATTTTCGTTACCGATTTTGCGGCTTTTAATGCAATTTCAGAATCACCAGCCCCGATGTTTGCAAGCAGATTTCGTTACCGATTTGTTACTGACTTCGTTGTCGATGTTCCATCCAACTGTGCTCATTTGTTAGCCGATTTGTTGCCGATTTCATTGCCGATTTGTTGCTGATTACTTTGCCGATTTTCATTCTAAGTTGGCTCGTTTGTTTGGTCCGATTTTTGTTACCGATTTCGCGGCTTTTAATGCAGTTTTGCTGTATTTGATTGCAGGCGATAAAGACACGAAAAAAATAATCCTAAAAGTTACGCAAACTCGTGTCAGGTATTTGTTTTTATTGGTCGATTCGTTTGGCGCTTCACGCGGCTCGAAGCTCTCGTCGTGCGATGCGTCATTATCGGACAACGAACGCAATGAAACGAAGGAACTGGTTCTCGGTGTTATGTCCGTTCGTGTGGACGTTCGCCTGGCCGTTTCTTGTGCACTCGTCCGTACAATTGTCTCTTACCGCGCGACACACAATGCCGCGATAATTAATATGTACGGGCGAAAAAAATCGCCCGATCGCACGGGCATGCATCGCCGATCGCCGATTCATCATTCACGCCGATCTGCCATGGATTCCAGACGATCGGCAAAAAATATCCCGGGCAAAAAACAAACAGCGCGCAATCGTTAAGCCGTGCGAACGTGCGTCGAGATCGCCGTGTCAAAAGTCACGCATTTGCGGGGCAAATAAGGTTCGATCGGAAACCCGGGCGATCGGCCGATGCGATCGGTGTGTCTGAATATACGTATTTTATCGGTAACACAAATACCTTACGATTTTTGCCAAAAATTTGCGTACGATTGCGCGTCGCGGTGGCAATTTGATCGGTAACACCCGTGCGACCGTGCAACGCAATCGCCGTGTCAAAAGACACGGATTTGATTGCCGTGAAACGCGTTGGCAGTGACAAGCGCGCGTTCGCCGCTACAACAAAACACTATTGTTAACCTGACTTTCGACTTGCATTCGATCGATTTTTTGTGCTCGATTTTGAATGGGCGACCCCCGGACTGAATGGGTTAAGCGGTGATCTCCATAACAATAATAGAGATATTTTTCGTGACTCCGCCTCGTGAATTTCAAAAGCCGACAACCTGCCGTGGCGCGGTTCCAAAGCAACGCTGCGTCCCGGTCCACGGGTGGGACGGAGAAAGAAGAATGGTGAGAATGGGAATTAGGAATTTCGGACCCTTGTACGTTGGTTTGACGACGAGAAAAAGAAGCAAGCCGAAGGTAAACGAAAAGAAGAGGAAGACGGAGGAGGAGGAGAGAGAGAGAGAAAAAAAAAGAAATACGTAGGCAATCGGGCCCCAGCGTGTATACCTGTGGACTACCAGGATTTCGGTTGGACGTGCACTTCTGCGTAATAGTTTCGATCATCTGCGCGTCGGCGGGGGCACGGCAGGGGAAGCGAAAATAAAAAGTCCGTGCGACTCCACGAAATGCCTGTCGTTTCGTTAAAACCCGCCGACGTCTGCATCGACAAGCTCCAACCATAGCACAGCACAAATACGAACGTAAACAAACAAACCGTTTGTTTATCAACACCGACGACCGTCAAATAACGAAACAAAGCAAGCAGTTTGTTTACAAACACCGGCGCAACCGCGAACAAAACAAACGGTTTGTTTATAAATACGGGCGCAAACTACGGCGAATTGGAGGCAATCGCGGCGGATTAACCCGTGTACCAACACAGTCACGTGGACGTCTAGCGTTGGCCGTCAACTGTACCACGCACACCGGTACTCCTCTCGCTCGCTCCCACGACCGACTCGATGCCTGCGTCCCTCTCGCGCCCATGCGAACCAGACGAGGGCTATCAGTGCCTCGTTCTCTCTTTCTCTCCCTCTCTCTCAGTCCGTCTGCCCTTTTTCTTCTCTCATCCTTCGTAGGTCGGTTACCGCCTCAAACTCTGAGCTCTCACGTCCAGCCAATCATACTTGATTGGACCAATCTACGCTTTCACACTAACCACTTTATCAAAGCGCTCGCTCTCGCGTCTAAACAAAACACCGGCGATTAAATCGCAGTACCTTGTTCACGGGTTGCGACCCGGCAACGGGTTGCGTTGTTTCGGCGCCGGGACCTCGAATCTGGCGTTGACCGCGACGCCCGAGCACACCGGATTCGCAATTATCACTGGTCCGGTCATGGACGCGGGACCGCTGGACCTCGTATCAGGATGGAGATGATGTTGGTGTTGTCTTGAGGCGCGTCGGAACACAACTGAAGCGGTAGGACCACCCAGCCGGTAGAGGGACCCTGCTACGACGAATACAGTCGTTCGCGCAAGGGACTCCCACTACCTTGGGCTCGACCTGCAAACAACCATAACCCCCGATCGTACCGGACTCTAGCAGGTGCCTCAATGTCTTACTCCGGGATGGAAGATTGGTTCGGCGAGGAAGGACGGCGCGATGCCGGGTGCCGGTGGACGGACAGGGACGGCGCACGGGGACGGAAAGGACCGAGGCGCGGACAAGGACGCAACCGGGACGGACGTCTCGAATGCCTCGCTACGGGCGATCTAACGACAGCAAATTCAACGAGGATCGGCTTTTCTTGCGCTGTTTGGCGGGCCAAACCCAACGCAGGGTTTGGGTCAGTGTTTGGGCCCGGGTGATCGCGCGACTGGCCAGCTGATCGGCGGTGCGAGGAAAATCGCCCCGTCCGTTGCCCGACGCGACGCGAGAATCCCACGAGCTGATACCAGCACGCGCTAATTGCCGTGCGGCGGTCACGTGGTCGCCAATAGGCACGGCGATCGCGTGCTAGAGCAATAGCTCGGTGGGTACTCGCGCGCGGTTGCTGTTGGGTTCGCGCCACTGCATGTGTCGATGCTTATCGGCGAGTCCAGGGAAGTCTAGGATGGAACGCCGGATTGGAGCAATAGTGTTGGACCGAACAACAGATAAGATGATGGACCATTTGATGTTCGCTTTGACTTCAGTGCCCATTTGAATTGGAACAAGTATAATTTATATATGAACATATAAATGTATACATATTTATAAGGGTTTCCAATTGGTCCTAATTGGTAACGAGACTACCCGACTTGGTAGCGAAGGGTGGTGGTGTTTGTTTTGGACCCGGTGCGATTTTGGATTGTTTTCTTCGAGTGACCTTGAAAAATTACGCACCGCTGTACGGGGATCTTGATAACGCATGCAGATGCGATTCGTGATATAGCGATTATAGATATGAAGGCATAAAAAGCGAACGAGAGGAAATAAGGAGGAAAGGAAAATAAAGGGGGAAGAAAAGATCAAAGGTAGAAGGAAGATGAAGGGGTTTGGAGCGAGGAGTTTAGGCCGACCGGAGATGAGAGAGGAGAGACGCGGTCGGGCAAAAGGATGAACTGAGTGAGAGATTTGAGAGTAAAAGAGGCAGATAGGCGGGTACGCGGCCAGAGAGGATAATTGAGTTATTACTGCAATTGTAGACCACCTTGGAGGCTCCGAAACGGCCATAACAGGTTCTGAAAATCGCATACGTATCTGCCTATGATTCTTGGGCTCCTTAGCGATAAAGGATTATCGTAAACGTCAATGTACCCACCTACACAAAGTTCGTCGAACTTGTTCAACTTCTACGTGCATATCAAGAATGTGTAGCGAAAGGTCACCGGCGCGCTCGAAGGACAAACATTTGCTCAACGAGGGAAATGGCGACTCAGATTAAGTGGAAAGTACCGCGAGTGCCTATTATGTTCGAATTTCTGATTGCCAGCGTACCGGTGTGTCGAATGCGCGGACGGACTCGGCCGCTGAGTGAAAGCGGAGGCTTGGTGCTTATGAATCAGATCATATCAAGTATTACGCGCAATCAGAATCGAACTTTTATGGCGAACAACCGCTTCAGGATGTGTCCATCATGCGGCGCTTTCAACGATTTCTACTTCGATCAAGTATGTTGATGAAGACAATGTGAGATACATATACGGGTAGCGATATAAACGTTGAGTACATTCAACGCAACCCTTACGCATTAGGAATGCAGGATGCGTTCAAAACTTAAGCGAAGTTATTGTTTATTGTATTTGTAATGTTTGCGTATTACAATAAACTTGCGATAGCGTAAAATGAACTCAATCTAGATCTATTTTATATCAAGGATACGTTCAGTACTGAGGCGAGCGTTTGAAATCCTAACTGACCACCGTACTAATATGATTTAGAGTTCAAACCCCGTCTGCGATATTTTTTTTTTAATATTAACGTATATTTCGTAAATATTTATGTATATTTTTAGTATCATATTAATGTTAAATCATGTTACTTATTTTGTACGAATATTTTTGCGTGATGTTGGCAGCGACTGACACGAATGACCTTCAATCTAGTGCAAAGAACAGTCTTTACTAGACGCGAAAGTGGAGCTGCCAAAAATCGACGGTTCCGATTGGTTCGTTGAAAATCGGATGCACGATTGCTCGCGCCTAGAGCGTTTGTGGCGTTGCGGTGCCGACGACAGCGAATCGAGGCTTAATTCTAAGAATTGAAATAAGCGCCGGTCTAAGTTGGCTGCGGGCTAAGAGAGAGACTCGAGAAAATTAAGTCGTTATTTCGGCAGGTGGTCGGTGGGGCTCGCTCGCTATCAAGCTCTTTCACTTCGCGAAGATTGGTTTGCCGTACGTTGCGTGGCATGGTACACGAGAAATACTGACACTAATTAGTCGAAAATTCAACAGCTACAGATGGCAATAGCTTCATATAAGAGTCGAATCGTAATGCGGACTCCACACGAACGCATCGTTGTTTCTGCACGTCATTCGGAATTCGACAAACGCTCGTTTTTTTACTTCCCCCCCCCCCCCCCCCCCTCCCAAACCAAAAAAAAAAAACCCCCACCCAAAAACAATCCCGCAAAAACCCCATCCCCAACTCCCACTAGCCGGCCGCGGGACGACAGTTACAAGCGTCCTTTTGCTGGTCGCTGCATGGGGTGCTGTTCGGCGGACCTGGTCCCTTTACACTTCCACACGCCCCCCCGCACCGCCCACAACCTGCCGTACCTCACACTCCGCCTACCAAAACACACACACAACCAGAAGCCCTGCGACAAACCCTACAACTAGCGC
>JABFQC010004981.1:0-12099 GCA_022817085.1 Psilanteris sp. ZL-2020 | reverse complement strand
ATTATTTTTTTTTAAAAAAATCAAGCTTGGGCCAAGCATGGCCCAATGGTATTCTAACCATTGCTGTGACCGTACTGTGCCGAAACTGTCACGACCGTAGACTGTCGATATTGGGACAGAGTACTGATGCGTTTATTTGCCGATTGTTTAACGACCGTCTGCACACAACGGTAGCCCAACTATCGCCTGCTCCGTGCCAGGACTGCGCCGCTTGTATTTTTCTACATGGGTAAGTTCAATGTATATTTTTCACAGAAAATTAACGAAAAGTAGGAAAATTTTATTCATAACATAAAATGCTATTTATATCAACACAGAGAAATTTAATTAATTTCCATTAAAAATCATGTCGTGCCAAAACAGTAATCGAGTACGAAATATGTCAACAAATATAAATTATTCCTAATAATATCGCAATTATTGCTTCGATTTCCCTACACGTTTTTCTCTGCTATGGCTGTAATTTTTCGTTGTTGATAAATACAGCATATATTACTATGCTGGAGATATAATTAATGATTGAAAATTTTTCGGTGGAGGGTTTTATTGTGAAATGATAATTTTAATCTAAATTAAATGTCCTGAATAATATTTTAAATACGATCACATGAATATACACCGTATTGTGAACAGTTTGGTTTATTTAGTATTCACCTCTGACTTATATTCAAGTATAGGCAATCAGACCTTGTACAATATATCGTCAACTATGCAATTTGCTATCCAACTCGTAATAACCATCATTATAGGAGTTTGAACTGTTTCCCATGATTTTCGTTAACTCAACGCCGCATCATACAATCAAATTTATGTTATTGTAAATATTAAGTAGTTTATATATACGTTTCTTCAGATATACGAGTAATCAATAATTATTTGAGCAAGCATTATTATTATTGCAAAACACAATATAAATTTTGTTTCTGTTCAAAACGACGAATAATGCAATAATCTACAGGTTATAAATAATTATTTTCTGCTCGAAAAATGCCATTTTATGTTATAATTGTTCGTGCAAAACATCGGAAGTAGCAAATATTTTCTTTTGTATACGAATATTTTTAAAATTAGATATAACGTAGGTATGAGTTGACTGACGTATGGTATTATTTAGTCTTTTTTCATTAAAGGTTAGTCCTAAAAGAAAATCATGATCGAAGTTGAGTACGCCGTAACGAGACATTTGACGGACGTGCTTATTCTCCGGAGAGGACTAGAGCAGCCACGAAACTACGGTGTCCCGCGTTAAACGAAGACGGAGAAAGGCATCATCTGCTTTTCATTCTTTCATTTACAACCCTCTTCATCGATCACGACGTCGTCGTCATATAATAAATAAACAACTGTGTTTTAAACATAATATGATATTGCCAATAATTATTTTTAACAATACCAGAGTCGTTGCAATTGTTGCCGTCTTCTTTTGTATCTCGCATTCCGGTGCTTCGGAAAAGTAAGAGCTTTTCTTTGTGACGTTATTCATGACATTTGATTAATACGTTACATAAATACACGCTAACAAACAATCGTAAGCGCCTATCGATTGGCCGCTTCTTTTTGACTAACATTTTTGAACGCGTCCAAGGGTCTTGAGTTATATCGAAATACAAACTTTCTGCTGAATTAAATTTCAAGGTTTTTATCTTGTTTCTTTTACCCGCATTAAAATCATACGCGATATTCGAAACAAATAGTTCGATTTCTTATGAATAAAAGGTTGTCTTTAAAAATGGAAAAATGTATTTGGTAATTATTCATTTTGCAAGTAAACTAAGCGCAAACAAGAGACCAATATTCTAATGTAATTAAATTTTATCTCTACCCTTTTTAGAATTAACAACTGAAAACAAGCATCGCTTACTTTCCGCTGGAATCGCGGGTGATTTATATATATGCGTTTCGCGCATGCAACTTGTACATTTGTAAAACAAAGAAAAATATCTAAATTTCAATTTCGCATGAACATGAATCATTTTTCATAGTAACGTATCGGTGTGAATAAATTTGCATATTTTTTGCAATTTGCGCGGGGACTGAAAAAATTGTTCCGTGGAATGCGGACAGCGCGAATTCTCCAGATGCCAGGTTTCGATGGAAATTTGTGATACAAGTATTTGATACAAGTTTACACATTCATGACATGCTATAGGTTTTAATAGCTAGGAGCTTCGTCATTCCTAAGTAATTATGTATTTAACTTGTTGGTCCCTGGGCAAAAGCTGTCGCGTTATCTCATGCGATATAGCTCGGGGCGATCATTTGTTAGGAAAGAGGAAAGGTCACAAGTGGAGCGGAAGCGCAAGTGCGGCATCGTAAAACTCAAAAATTAATAAGACTTGGATTGGATACATTTCTTTAACTTTTATACGACTGATACAGTATTGTTATCGGCATATTACTGGCTGTTATCTGGCAATATAATAAATAATACGAATAATGCATAGACAATTTTTACTTTATTTCATAAACTGACAGTTTGTTTGTGTACATTACTATATTAATATATATATACAAGGAAATCATTTTTCACATTTATTTAACATTTAGAACAATGTTCATACTTTTATTTACGAATAAGAACTTTATGATGTTAAAATAACATATGGAATCCAAACGCATTTTAATGTTAAGTCTTAGAAACGGATTTTAACTGTCGAATGTTTTCGCACATTATAGGTTAAGTTAAGCATTTTAATCAAGAATCAGGCAGAATGTTTTAAATTGTTGATTTCTTTTTAGTTTTGAAAAATTTATTTCACTTCCAATCGTATTATTTATTAATATATATTAATTCTGTAACATAATTATTAATAATAAATATGTCTTTTGAAATTTTCAGTGTAACTCCGCATCATTTTGATGTTGATTCAATATGTGAATATTTTAATTCAAAATTTAAGCCGTAGCATTGACTTTACTGTAAATGTGTAAATATTACATTTACAAGTTAACTTTTAGGTATAACGCAGAATCAAATACTAAAAATGTTATTTTAAACTGAAAATTTTTTCCGTGTAGGAAACAAAATTATTAATTAACGAATGTTTATTGTTATATATACAAAAAGCAAGACAGTTTTTAAAATAAAATACATAGTAAATAAGAAATTTGCAATATATTTTACTATTGTAAATTGTTATGAATGCATTATACATAATATATAATATATACGCAGAAAAAATATGTTCAGATTTAGCTAATATTTGACTAACTTATTAGTCACTAAACTAATACTTATTGACTAACTAAACTAGTTATATACGAACAAACAATCAAATTGCGTTTCAAACAACACTATTTTTCGTGTATGCGCATATATCAAATTATTATTAAACAACCAAAACAGTAGCATTTTCAATTTATATTAACTTAATATATCGGAGCATATTACATGACTTAATTATTTTGCGTTATACCGTAATTAGCTTATTATACTGTAATTATAAGCGTTATATATTATTGTATAGATTTTTATTCCATAAAAATAAACGTTTACAATTTTAATGCACAAATCCCAAATTCCAAGTTAAAACACATCGCAGAATGCCTTCTTTGAGAAGTAGACAATGAGCTCAACATCCGTTTGCAATTTTCGCACAGCTTCCTTTAACGTTGGTATAGATAATGAGCTCATCCGGTTTTTACTTCTGCGGCGTTGTTTATATCAAAGGGTGTTGCCTATATTAGAGATTAGACATAGGGCTTCGTTTAGATAGAAGCGCCCTTGTATCCCTCACAACCCTGTCTCTAGAGATGGAAAAACAACCATGAATATATCAACTGCTATGACACGTGCCAGTTAATTGGGGAGTTGAAATTTCTGATCTGCCGTACGCATATATTTAAATCATTGTTGGCCCCATCTAGATGTTCCATTTAACTTATAATGAAGACAAATGTTTAACTCATAATCAAAGTAAAAGGTATATAATTTCATTTTTTAATCAAAATTTGTGCAAATGAATTGAATGCTTTTACAAAAAGAAAAAAATTAAACTGATTTTAAACTTTGTATCGAAAACGCAAATCAAATCAATGCATATAGAAAAAAAAATAAAATAAACGGTCCAAGTTTGGCTAATGTTTGACTTATGAACTGAATTTTAGTGAATAATAATTGTATGTGAAAAAACGCAGACACACATATATATTATTAATAAGAACAAATAGTATAAAATAATACATCGCTATACCTACTGTAATATTTCTGAAAATCGTATAATTTTAAAATCGTTTAAGAATGGTCACCCATCCCATTAATTACTACGCCAGAGATTCTTAAATTTTATATTCGTATCTTCATCACGGGAATTGTGTCTTCAATTTAATAAGAAACATATGTTAAGACTATTCTATTAATTTATATTATCGCAAGTATAATTGTTCGGATAAGCGTATAGACCTTCTTTGTTTGTTTCTACAAACAATATATTTAAATACGCAAATGTTTTATACGCAATTTATAAGTTTGTTATTTATCATAATTTAATAATTATAATAATTTGATTTATTTTAATTTAACGAAGCTACGGTGGAAGTTTAATTGTTGTTTGGCAATGATTGGCTATTGAATAAAACATTAGTTTGTCTAAAGTTTGACCAAAGCTTACATCACGTACTAACCAATGATTAGGGCATTTTTGAATTATATTCGAAGCCCATTAATCGTGAGCAATGTTGCATTGAGTTTATAAAAACTGTAAAATGTGTAAAACGTTTATGAAAATTGAGTCAATCCTTTTTTTATATACATACACGGAAAAAAAGTTGCATTAAAAATTACTGTGCCAAAACAACAATTGTGCATGATGTTTGTCAACACATAAAAATTATGCCTAAAAATCGTAAACGTATACTTAATTTTCGTTCTACATTGTACTGTGTAATAGCTGTAACTTGTATTTGTTGACAAACATCATCCACAATTGTTGTTTTGCTTTGTTTTTAATGGAAATTTTTTAGAATGTTTCGGACAAACGAATAAGTTTTTATATTTCAGTTATCGGAACATATACTGTTTATTAATACATTTTAGTGTTTCCAATTGGTCAGACAGATTATTTAAATAGTTAAATTATAAATTTAACATTAATAGTATAATTATAAATACATTTTATAAAAGTAAATATTAAAAAAATAACTCAAAATAATTATTTTTAATACATGTGTGATTTTCATATTGTTTTATTTCTGTATAAGAAGCTAATTTAAATATACAAATTTCTGTTTTAACAATTGCTATATGTATTGGTTTTATATGAAAAATTATGAAAACACAAATGTTAAAAAAAAGTGTTTTAAGCATATGTAATACAAGAAGCAAAAAACACAAGCCTGATGTGGGACAAGAAAGATGGAAGGACAATAGGGATTTCACTGGCCGTGAGATTTGAGGATTCTTCCACACTAAAAATGTTTAAGGAAAAAGAAATTTGTAATAAAATCGCTTTATAAAACTGATTAAATTTTATATTAGTAAAATCTTGTATCTGATACAAGATAGAATGGCACAATAAGTAGATTATTATATGCTTTTTCTATTATAAAAAATGCATCTATTCATTGTATTTATATATTAATGTATATTTGAAGTACACTTGAAGTATCTATATTCTCTACACATATATGCTGGAAAATAATTAGGTGTTAAGGTAAAAATTAGTACAAAGTAAATAAAAGTGTCAGTTTCCGATAGTTATGAATTATTTGTTTCTACACTTTTCAATCAAATTTTGTAATATTGTTTCAACGAATATCCTATTTATACAACTCTTAATTTTAACATGAATGTATAAACAAAACGGCTGTATTTTCTCGCAACAAAATGTATTGACTTTGGGTGCCTTGCGAAAACAAAAGATGTTTCAAAACAGACAATAAAGAACTTGTGCATTGTTTCTTGGTAAAATAGGCTGGGAGTATGCCAGACATTGTTAGTAGTGCAAGTTGGCCTTTTGAGGCAACCTGACGTAATTTTTTTAGATCTCTAATATTTCGTCATATATAATTTATAGTGTGTATATTTTTTGTTCTCCATCAATGCGTCTT
Organism: Psilanteris sp. ZL-2020; assembly: GCA_022817085.1. Lineage (NCBI taxonomy): Eukaryota > Metazoa > Arthropoda > Insecta > Hymenoptera > Scelionidae > Psilanteris > Psilanteris sp. ZL-2020. The sequence continues at coordinate 6,051 of JABFQC010004981.1, read as the reverse complement.
CCCACAAATTTTGCCGTATCCTTTAATCTTCAAGTTTTCCCAAAAACTTTCCTCTCTAATGCATCGCAACATTCAGTTTTTCGTATAATCTTAATGCTGAGAGTACGAAGATTTCGACTTGCGATTCATCTAACTTGGAGAATTGTTCAGCAGTTTTCGAAGTCTTTCAAAATACGTGCTATTTTTGGATATTTCTTAAAGTTAAAATATTAGTCAGATTTGCGTACATTTTAATTCGTTTGAATTCTTATTAGGAATAAAATGCCGGTATTCCTTAATGTCTATTATCAAAAACAATGTTTCTTTATGTAAAAACCTAAGTTTTCAAGCTAAATATTTTAATGTGAAATAATTAGTTACAAAATACGGCTAAAAGTAAAACTTAATATGAATTGATTTAATTAATTTTACATCAAACATAGAACGCGGCGTTTTAATACACAATATGTCAAATGTAGTATTACGTATATTAGCCATTTACATTGGACTTTTGAATACTTATTAAATGGAATTTAATTAAATTCCCATTGCCTGTATATAATAATATATAAATACAGTGAAAGAATTTCACACAAATAAAAATGGTAACCATTCTCGCACGTAACAAAATATTTATTTATATACACAAAAATATATTTTATATTATATATTATAACTCATTATTCTTAAATATATTTCATTAAAAAATAAATAAAAAATCATGCAAAACCGTGAAACAATGATTATTCCTAATTGATATAAAAGATTAACCTTAACTGTTCTACACGAGAAAAAATAAGGTTTATATAAATATATATAAAATGATTTAGTTTTAAAATAGTCAAAATATATTTGATCTACAACGAGATGTGTGTTGATATTGTATACTGTTGTTTTAAGCATACGGTGTTTATAAACACAGCGGCTAATTTTGCTTAGAATTCGATTGTTTTCATTCCAACAAATTGTTCGTTTTCATTTTACAAAGTTTCTGTGTTGAATCAACACCGTATAGTCAACACGCGGTCATTATGTATTGGATTTATACTATTATTTTTTACAATGCACAGCAAATAATCCTATAACTAGGTGTAAGTTAGTTAATACTTATAAATTTGAATTATTTAATATTAAACTAAATAAAACAAAAATATTAACATTTAATTAATACACAGAATACAAAATTAATGTCATTATTTTACTTTTAACTTATTGTTGTGTAAAGAATATGCGAATGAAGAAATAATATAGTAATTATATTTATAATTGTCTATAAACCCATGAAGTAACTTTTAAATGTTGAACTCCTATTGTAAATATATAAAATTGGATTAGTTGCAAAAAATAACAATAATAGTAAAAATAATTAACAATAACATTTTTTTGGATTTTCATGTATATTAAATTGAAATGTCGATTTGAGTGTACTTCAAACATTCTATGCCAAAGTTTTAGACTATCTAATTTATGCACAATCATAAACTGTCGTTTTTACACATAATATTATTTGGATACGAAATTAAAATTTAAAAGCACGGTTTAACAAAAATGCCAGACATTTAGTGCGAAAAAGTATTTCTCGCGTAGTGCGCTGAAAAATATGACACAAAAGACGAGCGAAAAAATTGTTCACCTTCGACCCGTGTTGCCATTTTTATTCTCGTTAACAATTTTAATCGCACTTGTTGCGTAATATACTGTTATACTTCACTTTGCAACTGATAGACTATTTCTTTTTTCAACTTTTACTACTATTGCTAGCAATAAGAGACCTGGTACAGTCATGAATGCAACTAAATAGAATATAACTTACGTAACTTATGTCCGTTTTAAAACTCTTGTATACATAAAAAGATTTTATATAAAAATACTCAAGAAAATAGGAGTAAACAACGTTATTTGATAAGACTGAAGTAAACTGACTCTAGTCAAGTTTCAAGAATTCAGTAAAACGAAAAGTTGTTCAAAATTATCTGTCCCTTTAGTTCGTTAGAGTTTTTTTTGATGCGAACTTGTTTAATCCCATGCATAGAGAAGGCGGACTAAATTGTGGAAGAGTCGCAAAGTTTCGTATGAAGAAAAAAAGACGGACACGTAGCAAACTATACCATCGTGGACGTCGGAAATTTGCTGAAAGTTTGACGAGATCCGTTTACTCTCCATCAGTGACGATGATCTAATTTCGAAGCCGTTGGTAACGTGCATTGGAAATTTTTCATATTGAATTTAGTTTAGCCGTGACGCCAGGAACTATTTGATAATAAAAAATGAAAATAACAGATAAAAGTTTCAGCGGTAAATGTCACGACGCCGACATGCCTAATCCTTCTTTTGGCCTTTACATTGTGGAACGTGGCCGGAGGTGGGTACGAAACAATACCGGTATTTCAAATATTTTATTAGAGTCCCTTAGGACCACGGCTGCGGTATAAAATGACAGTACGAAGTTAGACTTTTTAGAAGCGAGCCGAGAAAGTCGGCTTTGCTCTACAGTGTTTTATCGATTATCGAATACCTAAGATAAAGCGTCGTAAAAATGTACTGCAAAAATGACTGTTTACGTATTTCTGAGATATCTTTAAAGTAAAATATTATTCTTGGCAAAAATGTGTCACGGTTTCGAGCCATTCGGATACAAAACTTAGACGCACGATTATATTTTAAAAACTCGAATGCTTCTAACAACATCTGTAGTACGTCAAGAGGGATAATTTAAAGCTTGCCTTTCAAATGCATTTTCTGCATTATCTCGAAGCACATTGTTTTATATTTTGCAAGCGCAAAACAATAACTTGTGCCACAAAATGATAGTATATTATTATCATTAAACGCGAGTCATTAAAAACAAATTTGCAGCGAACAACATCCTTTTTGTTTTGGACAAAATGAATTGCAACTACTTGCAATATTTCTGTTTTTTTTTTTTTTCATTTTATTTTTCTCCTCTTTATTATTCTGTTCCAAATTATTCAAATATTCAGGCAACGCGATATTTTGTACGTTCATTATTATATTCGCCCATCGAATGCTATCGAATGTTCATTCCTTTACCCGATAAGATTGCAGTATTATTTATTATTATGAAATAAACTCTTGACGCTGTTGCGCGGTTTAACTCAATTGAAGGTCCATTTTTATAACGATTTATTTCTTGCGTGACAACCGCCCTTGAATCTGAGTTAACGATCAACGATAATCTCTCGGCGTAGGGCCCGGATCGTTGATATATCTTGAATCGATGAATTCAGCCATTAATTTCGTTTTATCGCTGAGGATTCGGTAGGATTCATAGGTGATGCGTTTTAAATGTAAAGCAGCCTAAGGCCTACGGCGCACTAACAGGACAAGCTGCGATAAAATTTGATTCACGCCGACCATATCCCTTTTTTTTCCCACGGCCCTGCACCCTTCAACTCCCGCCAGAACTTTTATTTTCTCCTCTCGTTTCCTAATTTCAAAATGTCGCCTGCTAATTTAACTGGTTAACGCGTCAAGTGTAATGCACTTAACTTGTACTAGAACATAAACATTTAAAATACGTTATTGAAACGACCACTTAAGGTCATACTTTCTAAGTTTACGAAACATTCTCGGAGCTTTATATTAAACACTAAAGATATAATTTCGTTGAGTAATAACCGGACGATAAAATTCCACTAAAATGCAAATGACGCGTACATTGAGTGAATTGAGCGAGATTTAACGATATTGGTCGGTTTTTTGCCTAAAATGTTTGAAATGAAATAATTAAGAACGTCAGCTGAGGAAAAATTGAATTTTGACCGTGTCAAGAATTCACGCTATTAAAATTGATTGTGACTTGCTTTGTTATTATCGCGATAAGGCTACGTATTTGCATCTCTATTTGGACGAATGCAAACACAGGAAAATACAGGATCTAAATGCGAGTCATCGATTCTTGAATTTAACAAGTTCATCAACCTCTCACGCATACTCTTCTTTAAATAATGCATCTCAGTCTGAGCTTCTGCATGTCTGTGTATTAATTATTCAATCTCGTTCTCGCGAACTCGTGACCGATTATTTTCGGATAACATTGTTTAAAGCTATAAAATAACAGGTCATGTTGCGGGTCATTGATCTTCATTGAATTCAGACATTTTTCGTAGTTAAATTATAGCAAAATTCACAAATGATGTATCAGTTGCGACCAATTTTTAAATCATATTTGCTCGGTAACCCGTGCTAAAATTAAATGACGCCACGGCAACCAGATTCTATAATTGTTTCCAGTTACCAAGATAACTTATTGAACTCCATTTGACAAATAACGTATTCATTGATTTTTCGATTGTAAAATGTATTGTTTATTACTTTCTGGATGTAGAATACAATTAAAGTAATTAATTGAATTCAAATTATATGAAAAAATTTTTTAATTCTTTTTAAAATATAACGAGAAATAAAACACGAACAGGCTCTGTTTATTATATATAGTTTTATATTTTAATTATAATATAATAATGTGTTTCTGTTACTAGTAGAGACAAAACTATTTTAAACCTTAAAATGTAGTTTGAAATAAAAGCTTTAAAGATAGAAGAAGTACATTAATTTAAGAAAACCGTGAGGTTAACAATTTTAGAAATCTCTTCATAAATATTATTAAAATTATAAAAGCTTATACCGGCAATTTACAAACGTTTTGTTTATATTATATATAAATTTAGCAATTATATGGACTGCTCAATGTCGTATTGCAGGTCAAACCCGCAAAAACCCCTCGTCCCTTCGCCATTTAGATTTAAAAAAAAAAACAATTTTGCAAATACATAACCAGGGACCCAAATACGGAGAGTTCTCAATTGCACCGAAGTACATATATATGTACATATATTTAGTAGGGTTTATAATCTATATCAAATATCAATTAAATATTATGTTATTATCACTTCATTAACTTTACACTTGAGATGCGATATAATGAGATGCACTTAAAAATATATGCTTTAAATTAAATTTATATTCATAAAATACATGGCATAAAAAAACATGGCATAAAAAACATGTTCCATGATGAATATTAAAATTACAAAAATAAAATAAATAAAGCTAATATAATTGTTCCATACGTTTAGTAATTGTAAAAATAAATATTTTTGTTTCAAATATAACAATCCTAAAAATAAAACTAATAAAAACAACATATTATTTGCACACTTAAACCTATACAGCTGATTAATCTGGATTTAGTTTTTTAAAAATGTAATTTAATATTTTACATTGCATATCAATTGCCATCAAATTTTCGATGCAGTTATTGTACAAAACATTATATATAGTATAAAAAAATCAATACTTAAAAGATACCTTTTAATTTTATAGTTTCATAATTTACTATATTTATATAACTTACAACTATATATATATATATTTATTATATAACTATATTATTTTAAATATCTGTAATTACTTTTATTTATTTAAATATTTACTTGTGATATGATATTATGACAAAATTTATTATTTTTGTATGTTTTGGAATTAAGTTATATATATATATACACACACACATTTTTTTTATCAAATTGACAAAGTATTTCTTTTTAATTATTTTTATAAACTTATTTATTATTTATAATATCATTATAATTAATTTATTATCTGGTTACGTATATTATTAAATTTATATATATTTTAAAACATATGAAATTGATTTTCCGTATACCTTTCTATGTCAAATAAGAATTACTTTAGAAGAATTATAATTGAATTCTGAAGCTCATATATAATATACTATAACAAAAGTAGGTAAATAAAATTTACATTTTTATTATTCAAAATATGAAATAAATATATATAACAAACATATGTGCATGAATATTTTATATATATATAAATAAAGTTTTTTTTAATGTAAAACACATATATTATATATTATATACATACAAAATTCTATCTATTACATGTATTACATTTATGTAATAAACGTCATTTTTCGTGTCAGATATTTTCGAACTAGATATTGAAAAAAATGAACAAACCAAATAATTTTAAATGTATTTAAAATATAAATAATAATAATTTTACAATTAGTGAACATTCTTGATA
>JABFQC010004980.1:0-12100 GCA_022817085.1 Psilanteris sp. ZL-2020 | reverse complement strand
CGTAATATTAATATAAAGATATTTGTAAAAGATTGAAAAATGTTTCTCTTCGTATTTGTTATTATAGCTCTGAAGAGGTCAATTACATTTTGACGAAACGTTAGCTAAAAAATTTATGTAACAACTTGAATAAAAAATTAAAAATTCTCAAAAAGTTTATAAAAGTTTTTTACTTTTATGTTCCTATTGGTCATAATGAAATTATTGTTATATTATTGATATTCAAATTGAGGAACATATCTTTTGAGTACATTCACCAAACTAATTTAAAAAACTATTACTGAAATAAAATAACAAAATAATATATTATAAGAAAATTTAATTATTTTAATAATTTTATTTATATATAATGAAAAACAAATATTTTTTTATATTGTATAATCAATTTTTTATTATAAAAATGAAAATTGTGTATATCATATATACAGATACACATTCAAGTTGTAGAAAGACTCAAATTATTCATAAATGACATATATAGGTTAAACATATTTGTTAATCTTTTATATCCTCTCTGCACATGTGGCGCCTCCATAGTTTTTAAGTCAAAATTTGAAATTAGTTATACGTTATAAGAGGTATAGTGTTGCATAGGGCTGATCTGAATGTTTTGTTTTTTTGCCAAATTTTACTGCTCTATGAAGTGTATAACCCTTAACAGATTACTTTCAAAGGCCACCAACTTAATAATTAAGTATTAATCGTTGTATCCATGAGGAAAAGTATCAGGAGTTAAACAAATTCGTAACGCCCTTAGCCAATGGTATTAATAGAGAATTAATAACTCTGGGACCAAATTTAACAACATAAGATAAACCCGTTATATGCCCCGAAAATTGTTTTGCGCCGTCATTCGTGGGAAAAACATAAACAAGTAAGAAAATCTAACATGTTTACCGAACGCCTGTCATACAAATGAGATCTATCACAGCGAACGTCGCTCGATAGCAACTTCTTTTCATCATCCGTCGCAACGATAAACCTTTCCCAAATTACTAAAAAACAATCATCATTGGAACTGGCGCGAGGAACGAAAATGCAATGAAACGCCTAAAAGATAAGGTAATTGATACGCCCGACTGGAAAATAGCTTTTCCCAATTTTTCTACTCCTTTTGTAGGACTGACGCATGCTCCACTGGCCTCAGGGTAATTTTAATCATAGTGCAAGAAATAAGGTGATGCACTCAATTGGATGCGAACTAATAACCAATGAAAAACTACTCCTTAAAGGAACATTTCGATATGGCGAACGATTCGAATGTTTGCATGTATCGGATGTATCCATAATTGAGTTTATATTTTGAAACTTCATGGTCAGATTTTGATAGGTGAAAGTAAACAAGACGACATATACTAATTTAATGATAAGACTTTTGTCTTTAGTCATTGAAGATTACAACAAATTTAGTGATAACGTTACAGCTGTTATTAAATATAATATAATTAATTTCAAATAAATTTTAATAACATATATTCCTTTTGCTTCATATTTCTTTATTTCTTTTTTTAAAACAAATTATTTATTTCAAATTAGAATCAAAGTTTGTCTTCATTTGTACTGCAATATGTTTATAGATTTTTATATATATGTTTCTTTCTATTATTTAGACTTAAAAGAAATGTTTTTCTTGCATGTATATATATGTAAAATGGTGTTTAATAGGACACTGAAACTTGGCACCATAGTAAAATGTCCTCATAAGCACCATTTTATATACGAAGTGGTGCTTAATGGGACGATCCCATTAAACACCCTTTCCAAAAACATCGACGAAGTGGTGTTGTATATATAAACCCGGCAACTGGTCGTTTTGAGGTGCTACCCATTTGTTGGGGCACCATAACTACGGTTGTGCAAAGTTAATTTGGGAGAGTACGGGGTCATCTAAGGCTACTAACTGCAGTTGTTCTGCAGTCCTCCGATCTGCACTATTCTTAATATATATTATCAAAACGTGAGGGGAATAAAAACCAAATTAAATTCATTGATCGAAAAATATTACATCTTGACGAAATAAGATATTATAGTTTTTACAAAGTCGTGGTTGAATGCTGATATGTTAAATTCGGAACTTAGATTAGATAATTATATCTTATATCGCTGTGACAGAAATGCGAATACAAGTACTTTCTCTAAATGGTGGTGGAGTTTTAATTAATTCACTAGTTTTTTGTTAAGTTCTGATAATTCTATAGATCTATTTATTTATATAACTGAAATGTATTTATAAATCTGAAAATTGGTAACTTAACAATAGGTATTGGAGTCATTTATAATCCCCAAAATATATTGGAAGATTTTATTTCTATCTTTTGTACTGAAATTGAAAGATTTGAATTATTGTATCCTGATTCTCGTAGGATAATTCTGGGTGACTTTAATTTGCCTGTTATTGTGTGGTCAAATAATGTGTATTCTGGTGATATGTTGATGAATGATGATAGCACACCACTAAACATAATCTCAATTAACTATTGCCGTAACGGCTGCATAACTTAATTTATTTCAAATTAATTGTATTTTCAATTGTAAAAACAGATTGTTAGATCTTGTATTTACTAATATAATTCATCATAACTGTAGTGAATCAGTTGATCCTGTAGTATCATGTGATAAATATCATCCGGCTTTAGATTGTAAATTTACATGCTAAAAAGTCTATTACTGATATTGACAATATCATGATTATTATGATTATTTTAACTCAAATTTTCAAGCTATGAGCGACTATCTTAAAGGCATGTTGTTATTAAATTTATTTGATAATTTATCTCTGAGTGAATGTATTGACTTGTTTTATTTTCATATTTATCAAGGTATAAAGATGTTTCCACTAATCAAAACTATTAAAAAATTAAAATGTTCCTATATAGTCCAGTAATGATCTTAAACTTGCTATATTTAAAAAGCGATCATCTCATGAATTATATAAGAGAATAAATACTCGTGAATCCTATTTATATTTTTCTTATTGGAGACATAAATGCAAAACTCTTTCTAGAAGAGACCTTTATATATTTAATAAAAAAGTTGAAAAATCTATATCACAGTACATGGAGACATAAACTCATTCATATCTGACAATGGGATTCCTTCATTTATAATTCTTGATGATACTAAGTGTGATGATCTTCAAACCATAGTTGATTTATTTGCTAAAAATTTTCAATTTTATTATACGTTATCAGACAGCTCTGATATATCTGTGAATATTAATATTGGAACTGTGGATACTGAGCTATCTTTTAATATAGCCAGAATTGATATTTCTGATTCAGAAATTTTTAATGCAATAAATAGACTTAGAGATGATACATCTATGGGTCCTGATCAAATTCCAGCTATTATTTTGAAGAAATGTAACTTTGCTATTACAAACTGTCTGAAAAGTCTATTTGATAAGTCTCTCAATGAAGGAATTATGCCTGATATACGGAAAATGTCCTTTATAACACCAATTTTCAAGAAAGAAAATAAACATGAAATTAGAAATTGTAGACCTATATTAGTACTCAACATTATCCCTAAATTATTTTAATCATTGATAGCTACAAAATTAAAATCACTTATATTTCCCTACCTATCTCCTGAGCAACATGGTTTCTGTAATGGTGGTAGTGTTGAGACAAATTTAACTATATATTCACAATACATTTTGGAATCTCTTGAACGTAACACTTTTGAAAGCATATACATGGATTTCTCCAAAGCTTTCGATAATGTTGATCATAAAACTTTAAAATATAAACTTTTTAAATGGGGTATAGTCGGTAAATTGCATGATTGGCTTTCCGATTATTTATCTCATAGAACTCAGTTTGTCAAGTTTAAAGGTTATATCTCAAATGAAATTAATGTAAATTCTGGTCTTCCTCAGGAATCACATCTTGGCCCTGTATTATTTGTAATATTTATTAATGACTTTATTAAATGTGTAGTAATGTTGAATCGTTACTTTTTGCTGATGACTTGAAGATTTATAAATCGATTGAATCTGGAACTGAGTTAACAGATCTGCAACAAAGTCTGTATGATATAACAAATTGGCGTGTCTCAAATCATCTTAAAGTAAATACCAAAAAATATATCCACATTTCATTCTCGAGATCTAGAAGTGTATCTGAAACTAAATTTGCCTAGATTCCTAAGGTTGATACTGTGAGGGATATAGGAGTTTTTTTTAATTGTAAAATGAACTTTAATGGTCATGTTTAATATTATATTAAAAATTATTCGACTAGACGCTAGTCGAGTGACTAATCAATTAATAATTAATAATTAATGTAAAGATGTTAAAAGGGAAAAAGAGAACGTTAGATTGCTTGTTTGGTTTGCATCTGTGAAACACGTTAATCGTATAACACAGATTGCAAACAATAAAGCTGTCAAATTAATAAAGTAAATAAAGTTAAATTATAAAATCAAAAAGCATACGCTTATAGACCAGCTGTTTAGCTGATAAAAGAAACTCTAAATTTGAAGAGCGATTACGTCAGCGACACGCTGGAAAATCGCAAATTCAAACACAAAATGCGTTGACGCAACGGTAACACTTTAATCATAAATGAATTCACACACTGACTGAAATGTGACAGACACTGTCACACCAATCAACATACATGCGTCAATCACACAAATAAACAATCACAAGTCAATGCAGTGCTGCAGTGGCGGACCACTTAGTCACGGCAGCATCACACGCTACAAGTGACGATGAGAGAAATGTACTCGCAAATGAAATGGCGAGGAAACTCCAAATTCTGTGGGATACGTTGTGCCAAAAGGTTGACAACCTCTATGAGTACGTCAAACCGAAAGACAACGTACACAAAGAAATTAAATCCTTTGCGACAAACATCAAGGCGATGATGGGTAAAATCACCGAACTTGATGAGAAGTTGGGACTACCAACGATTTCTCGGCCCGAAAGTTGGACCAGTGCGACTCAAACGACACCTGGACTACAAAAACGCCAACATAAGATGAATCCTGAACGGACCAAGAAGAGGAAACCGATAGAGTCTCTGATGAAAGAAAATCATCAGGAGAAAAAGGCCCGAGACAAGAAAATAGCAGAGCCCCAGTGCATCAACGTCTCGTCTTTAATGCGAAATAAGGCAGATATGACGACTGATGCAACAAGAGATGTTTGGCAATAAGTCGCAAAAAAATCTGAGAAATCGAAACGCCAACGTATTAGGCCAGTCCGATCAGAAGCCTTGGTCGTAAAGGCAGAGGCTGGGCAAACTTACGCTGACATTTTACGCACTATGCGTAGTGATACGATCTTGAGAGAACTGGGAAACTGCAAAGAGGGACTTACTTCTAGAACTCACTAGAGAGGCTCAACATCAAACTGAAGAGTTCTGCAATGTCATTGAGAAGAAATTGAGAAATTGAGAAGCAGCCTAAGATCTATTGTACCAGACGCTGTGGGAACAGAAAGTTGATGTGGCTGTGCTGTGTGAGCAGTACAGAAACATCGACAGTCCTTTATGGCATTCCGACGCCTTTGGTAGCAATTTGGACACCTGGACAGCGATAACTGCAGCCATTCCCGACATCCTCGACTAATGGTTTCACCTGGGCCAAGGTCGATGGCGTATACATTTATAGTGTCTACGCACCGCCTAGCGACTCAATGGACCAAATGGACAATCGTTTCCCGATGGAAACGAGGCTCCAAAAAGTATTGCGTTATTGTAACCCTAGATATAAAAAACGCCTTCAACTCGGCACGTTAGGGTAGCATTTTGAATGCACTACAACTGCTCGAGGTTCCGACATACATTGTAGCAATCATTTTGGATTACTTCAAGGATCGCTACTTAATGTATGCAACAGACAATGGAATAAAGAGTTACAAGGTAACATGTGGTGTTCCGCAGGGATCGATACTTGGTCCGCTCTTGTGGAATATCATGTATGACACAGTGCTCAGGCTCGAACGACCTTCTGGAACCGAAACCATAGGCTTCGCTGATGATGTCGCGGTTGCCGTGATGGACAAGCATCTTGAGGATGTTCAGCTTGTAGCAAACTCCTGCATTGCTACTATTAGACGCTGGTTGAGCTCAGTTGGCCTCTGCTTAGCAGATCACAAGACAGAAGCTGTTTTGAACAAGCAGGAAACAAATTGAAACTGTTACCCTCAGAGTTGGCGACCACGTAATCCAATCCAAGCCACACCTGAGATATCTTGGGGTATGGGTGCATACACGACTCACATTCGGAGAACATTTTTGCGTCACTGTCGGAAAGGCAGTCTCGCATCATGCCAAACATGGGTGGTCCTAGACAGAGTCGTCCAGCGTGGTGAGCTCGATACTGTTGTACGCAGCTCTGATCTGGTCGGGGGCCATGTCCACAAAGGCCTATGAAAGACGACTGACTTATAGTATACCGTAGGAGTACCCTGAGGTGAAATGAAATAAAATATTAAAATCATTAAATTTTGATTAAATTTTTTATAAAACAAAATAGTAAAAGAATTTGATTAATTCATAAACTATAAATTCTGCTTAAAATTACAATGAGAATTATTGATTGTGTCTATGATATAAATAGTTTAAATAAATTTTGTTCTGTTAAATTCCTGAGTTTGATAATCATTCAGAAGTATTGTCAATTATATTTATAATTGATCAGGTAATTGAAAAGACACGTTGAACTTGGTATAAGTATCGTGAAAATAAATATATGTTTATGATATGAAATAAAAGACAAATTTATTCTAAAGGTAACGGTCCCGAAAAGTACAAATAGTGTAAATACATTTCTAAATAAAGTCCTATTAAAAACATTCATAACGGAACAAATTAATAATGTTATAATTTAAAAAGATATTCACAGTCTTATAAATTCTTATATTATATGTATTGATTAAAATTATTTTGAAATAAGTCATCGATATTACAGTTAATTTGGATTATAAAAGTTGATATACATTGATTTTAGATATATATATATATATATATTATATTAACGAAGTTGAATTTGATTTGAAATATTTAATTTGAGAGGAGTTTCTCAATAATCAATTATAAGTTTGATATTGATTTTAATTAAACATATTCTTTATTGTAAAATTAAAAAGTTATAAACTCCCTATTATTACTTTTTATAGGTTTGCTTTACTTAGCTCATAATCGGGAATTATAATTAATATCATATTCAACAAAGAGGCGTTCTCTTTTATTTTGTTTATTATTTAGATATTAAATTAAGTAAATGAAAGAAAGGCGTTACTCTCAAAAAATAAAAAATTATATTTTGATTTGTATAATTTAATTGTAATGAAAGTATAAGACTGTGAATAAATGAATAAACACATTGTTGTCATTCATCAAATTTGAAACGTGGTCGATAACTGTCAAATCAGTCATTGACATTGCCGGAGAAAAATATTAAGTTCAATTTGGTCGAAAATATAACTTGCTCCGAAAATCAAAATAAAGCATTCGCATTGAATACGCGAAATTAAATTATAAGCATATACTCGATGAGTGTTGTCTTGTTATAAACGTAAAGAAGCGTTGAATTGAGAAATCAATTTGCATATATATATCTATTGTATAGTAAAGTAAACATGTCAGTTTTGACATAAAACAAACACGTGTTATTTTCGGTCATCGATTTTCGATTGAAATATTAACGATTGATTAATTTTGTGATTAATTAATTAATCAATTATTATGTAAATACTTTTATATCAATCAATTCGAATTTAAAATTATAAATTTTTTTTGTTTAATATCGATATCATAACAACTGATATTATTGTTGAAATCTTCAATTTCAACAATATTTCAATTGTCTTACAAACAATTGATGATTATAAAAATTATTCAAAAGAAGTTGAACTATCTATCGTTTAATAATTAAATATTGAACGACCCTCAGTTTCAATTGGGGTTAGAATTGAACAATGATTTTGCACATGTTTGTATTAGATTATGACAATTAATATATATATATATGTATGTATGTATATAAATAATAAAAAAATTATATTTTCTTGATTAGTTAGTAATATTTTGATTTGATTTGAGATTACGTTCCCCTGTCGCTTATGCTATGTCAAGCAGCGACACGTCATTTTAAGGAAACAATAAATAGTTCATGTTGCACATACATTCGTGTGAGTAATGTCACGAACGACCAGAAATGCATTGGATATATTGAATCGTGATTATAGAGAATTTTAATATTTTACTAGATGACACATACACTACGATATGTATACGAAATATATATAGATATTAATTTATTCATTTTTATTAATGAACAATTAGTAATTTATTTTTTAATGAATTTTTAATTTATTAATGAACACCTTTGTAATTATTTAGTTTTATATATATAGTGAATATTTGATTTCATGTTATTTTCCATAAGGATAGAAAGAGCCTTCTCTTTCTAAGGAAAGATAGAACTCTTTCCTTTTCGTCTACCGAAATTAGAGGCACGACGGTAGACATGATTGCCATTGCGTATGATTAGTAAAATGAGAAGAAAATTAAATAGGCATTTTCCAAGTAAGAGGCAGATGATACTAGCTGCAGTATCGAAACTCCTGATAAGTGTCGTGTCGCGGCTCGTCGAAAATTGACTCGATGAGTTGTTTCCGAGAACCTTAATTTTAGTTAAACATCATTATTCGTCTTAAATAATAAGAATTCAGAACATTATTATAAAATATGATGATAATAATTTTATAATATAAATAGCGCAAAATTAATTACCAAATGTATGATTTAATTAACAGTCAAGGTGGTTATCTAACAGATTTTTACAAATATTGTAGATTTTGATATATTTTTGTTAATTATAACAATTAATATTATATTCATTCAGGCGATTTTTGTTGTTCTTAATGAATGTTGTTATATAATAAAAGGGAATGTTTGTATTTAATTATTAACATGGAAACATAAGTCGTATCCGTAATCTTCTACGTTCAAAAAATGGTATGAAGTATTTGTAAGTTGCGTTACTGTAATGAAAAATATTAAGCTTGTTGCAATAGATTAATAGAACCACCTTAAAAGGATTGAAAATGATACAAACTAACGAATGTTTCTGCGGTCTAGGAAGTATATTACTAATTAATTTTTAATTATATTTGTATATTAATAAAAAGGACAAACTAAGAAAAAATCTGTGATTTTTAAATTCACTAATATATGAAGATATAAAAATTAAAATCTTGACGGAAATATACAAATGTGTATAGACATTTTAGAACTTTTGGCATAAATTGTAACATTTAAATTTATTACATTATTATTTATTAAAATATTTATTAATATCTATGATATAAAAATATTTCAATTTTGGATTCCAGTTTCATTGATAATTATGATTGATTTCTTATAAACAAAAGCTATAACCTTTAAAATCGAATTTAAATGAACGTAATATCGTTTTTACTGTTTTCATATCCGAAGGGAATATATAGGAAATTGTATTTTATTGCACTTAGCAAAATCCCTAGTGATTTTAATAGAGCTTTCCATTAGCTCTGAAACTAATAATGAATAAGAACAATAGCCATTATATCATAAAATATAATTAATGTCGTCCATTAAATTTCGTTATTGTGATAGTCAATTAAAATCAAATATAACCTTATAATCTAAAATAACCTATTTACCTTAACTATTTTCATAAGATCCAGTTATTCCTTTAATATTTCTAGAATACATGTATTTTTTTACTATAAATTTAAACTATAAAAAATTAAATGTTTAATTTTTAACTATACTATTTTAATAATAAGACTAATTTACATTTTTAAAAAATAATTTCAGATATCCAACAACAGCACCTGTCCAAATTGCCGCAAACCATTGTAAATGCCTAACATAATCATGTGACTTAAGTTTAATATATACTGTAATAATAAAAGAAATATCTATTTTTATTAATAAATATATTAAAAATAAAATGTTAGTTCTTATTTTCCACTACCAGACGAGAACAGCTGGGTTTAGAATTAGAATAGTTAGAAATGGTAATCTTCTATTGCGGTCTTTGTTAATATTTTTATTAAATTATAAAATTGTAAAGGTTACATGACTTAAATGCAAACATCAATGTTTGTACATAAAATCTTATGTACTATTTTTAGTATTATTTTTAGATATATGGGTTTGTATGTGTTTCATTGATATTTGATATTTTATAATACAATTTAATGGTGTGGAATTATAAGTTATCCAAGCGTTTTATACCATGGTGCCAATTGGAACCACCATTGGTGATTTACATGGTGTCCATATAATTTATAAATGATGGATGTTTAATGCGGTCGTAGATTCTATCAATAATTGTACAATCAATATAAATTACATAGAACCATTATGTACAAATAATTGACATATCTGGGTATAGTATGTAATGGTATGTTACTTTTATTATTATATTCACCTGAAAATTATAAAAACATATTCAAATATATTAAAAATATAAAGCGCAAAATTATAAAATACCGAAATGAAAAAACCATAAAAATGCTTGACAGGTTATTGAAATTAATTCTACGTCCGAAATGTAAACATGAAATATACTAAGTCCGCTTTTAAAACCGAAATAATTTAGTCCGATAAGCGTGAAATTAAATTAAGGGGGCATTCACTTATTTTGCAATGAAAAAATAATTTTGTTCCATTTTTCGGTTGTTTATAGTGTCTAGTTTATTCCTGCAGAACGATACATTAAGTTTGAAGTCATTATGCAGTTATTTTGTGTTACAGCGTCACGCATCGCATACCTGACCAGCAGGCTGAGCAGGGTATTGGGTACTTGTCGAACTTAAGTCATATTCATTTGATTTGTTACAATGGTAACAGTACCTTCTTAGTTTTCCACAGTATTCTGACTCGTTCCGAAGCATCTACATTGTGGCCAGCCCTGTCCGATTTGTGTTATATGCGTTGATATGTAAATGTGACGTACCAGGAGATAACGCCACTATAATCTTGGACTCTTGACTTGAGTGGAAAACACCGAAAAAATAAAAGTAAAAATAAAGGGAATAACATTTACTTTAAAAAAAAATAAATCAATTTATTTTGTAAATAATTGTCGTAACAATTAGCATTATTTTATATTTATATTATATCACTCAATTTTATATGACATAAAATCTTATATGAAAACCGCATATTAAATAAAAATATATTTAACATAATACTATTTTATAATATTGTATAGAAACATTATACTGATGAAAGTCATATGTTAATTAATTTTTGTTTTACATACTATTAGTAAAACCTCTATCTCTTTAAAATAATGAAAATATTTCTTTTAATTTTCTGATCTATACGCACCTGGATTTTAGCCAACATCAGGTCCGTGAAACTAATAACGCCAGGCGTATATACTTTTGAAACCTTTAAATGATCACCAGATGGCACATCTATTAATAGGACCTGTCTACGTTAAAATCCAACTAATTTAACTTAATTCAATCTTTCCTTAATATAATTTATAATATAATATATTACATACATTATAAAAAAGTAATAAATAAATTTATATAATACATTATATAAGTATGAAACATAATAAATATTGTAATAACAAATCAATTATTCTTCATGTTTAGTAATAATTAATGTTTATTGTTTTAAATATTTGTTATTAAATATTTTATGTATTTATTATGGCATTTGAGTTTACATATATATCTATACACCGGGAATGTCGATAGTATAGCTATCTAGTGGATTACATGCAAAGTCTATTGTATAGGTCTGGTCAATATTATCAATAAAAACAAACATAACTTTAAAGAATCACGAATGTAACGTCAGTTACAGCTATTTCTTAGGCCAAGACTATCGGTGCGCCACAGTAACATTACGGAACCATAGAAACTAGTGGCAAACCCCAAAGCCAGATAGGGCTGATTGAGTTTCAAAAACGATCGAAATTGCCGTACAACTTGCGGTTAATATCTACAGTGAATGTTTCCAGGCAATTTTGAAACTGATGGACATGATGCAGATGCCAAACGCGTCTTGTGTGCTGAGCGGCGCGTGACTGCAGCAGCGCGGCAGGATATAATAGAGACCGAGTGCAGCAAGCC